>JAHWFO010089442.1:295438-412307 GCA_023313115.1 Rhysida immarginata
AAGTGTTCTTCCAGCAGTCGTTAATCACTTTTGCAATATCTTGAATTGTATTTGGAGGTAAATTTTTCAAAGCAGTGTTCTTAATAGAGTCTTTAACTGGAGCTTTTCTCGTTTTTAAATTTTTAATGATGCTTAGGACTTCATTTACATCAATGCTATGTTTTGGGAATTCATTGCCGTGAATATTATAGAAGCCAGTTATGCAGGATTTTACTTTCTCGGACATATCAAGTCCTATTTGCCGACCATCAGTAGGCGTGACAAACTGTTCTGAAAGTGAGCTTGCAATAAGCTGCGCTTTATCATCATCATTCGTGATGAATTTGCCATTTTGGGCTAACAGAGGTGGGATATTAATGGCTTTCTTGTTTTGCAAGGCTCGAACCATGCACCACACAGAGTTATCGTGGGTCGACAGACTCTTAACTTTATCATTCCATCTGGCATTACGAAGTGCTTTTACCTCCTCGTGAACTCTTCTTGTGAGCCTATTATACTTGGTCTTAAGCCATGAATCACGAGTTCGGTACCACTGCCTTCTAACCTTATTCCTTTGCTCAATTAATTGTTTGATTTCTGGGGTGAGATCAAGGTGATCAGCTCGCTTCGACTCTAAGGGCGAAGAACTAGAGTCAATAGCTGCATTTATACGTTCAGTAAGCCTTTTCACATTGGTATCTATGTCGCTCGTACTATGTACGTTATTTAGTGGGTCGTCATCATTTTTGAGAATTTCTCTAAAAAATTTCCAGTCTTGTTTGAGCCTCAGTTCTTCTTTGAGGTCAATGTTTACGTTATCAAAATTTAGTGCAACTGGTTTATGGTCTGAGGATAGATCATTGACAGTATAGATACTGAATGATTTGTAGAAGCCCTTCAACAACACAATATCAAGTACATCGCTTGAAGGAGAATGATCACAATAATATGTATCATCCACAGGGCCTACTGCAATAATATCAGATTGCTTTTGCACGTAGCCATACAAAAGGACACCGTTTTGGTTATGGCATTTTGAATTCCAGTGCGAGTGCTTAGCGTTCAGGTCTCCCGCCATAATAACGGGAATATTCCCGGAAAAATTATTCTCCCTGACGATCTTCTCTTTTCCCTCGCCTTTTATCCAGGGTTGGAGGATTCTGAGCCGAGATTGCGCATATCGCCCTCCAATCCCGAGGCTCAGACTTCTCGATCCTCCTCCAATCCCGCGGCTTCAGGTTTGCTCTACCTCACGGGGTCCGTCTACTACCGACGGGGGTGTTTTCCTTCCCATAATCTTTTTTCCTCGTCAGATCTTCGAAATAATGTTTTTTAACATTTTTCCTCCGACGGGGATTTGACACTTATAACATATTTTAACAATTTTTCCGACTTCAGCTGGTGATGTTGTATTTTCAAGATATTATCACTCTTAATTCCTGACAAATAAATAATAGTTAATAAATAAAAATGAAAAATAAAATAATAATTAACAAATAACAAAATAATTAATAAATAATAAGTAAAATCAAAATAAAACTGTAAAATCAAATAAAAAGCTGACGTTTTGGATAGACACTATCCTTTATCAAAGCAAAAAGGATAATTCTCTAAAGGCAATTAGAATATTAGAGAATTATCCTGAAGTTATGAAAAAAGTACGACAATCGACAATCGAACCGTGAAGTGTACATTTGTTAGGATGGGACGAAAGCAGCGCTTTCACAAAGCTCATCCAACCAGAATAAACTCCAAATGAAATACACTGAGGTAGTCAAGAAGCCTAACCAACCCAAGCGGTCTTCCATATTATACAAAAAAGAAAATAAGATTGACGATTGTCAGAAACAAAAAACAAACGAAAAAAAAAAGTAGAAGGAGAAAGAAGATTATCACATCGTATGCCAGTTCATATTCATTGAGTTCTTCAGATTCCCTTTCACAAGCTTATTGTCGTGAGTCTTCATCTTCTGTATCATAATCAAAAGGAGATCCTGTATAAACTTTCCGATATGGGCCATGTTTAAATCCTTGTGGATGGATTGGTTTTTCACCGTCCTTTTGTCCAGCTGGGCAATGGTCCTCAGGGTAACATTCTGGAATGACTGTAGTTAACTCCATCTGGTTTTACAGATAGTCGCCCACGCAGGCATGCCATAGAAGAGTATGGTCCGGATAAGGGATTTGCACAGAAGTAGCTTGTTGTCAATGCTGAGGGCGCTGTTGCAACCCATGAGAGCTATGATACTGTACTTAGCCCTCTTCGCTTTATTCAGAGCATAGGACATATGCTGGTTCCATGAGAGTCTTGAGTCAATGATAACTCCCAGATACTTGTAGTTGTCCACACAGTCCAGTTTCTTATTGAACAGAACAACAGAATCTGGGGGATGCTTGTGCTTCCTATTGAGGTACAAAGCCTTGCAATTTCCGACGGTAAAGTTCAACTTCCAGCAGTTAAACCAGTCTTCGAACTGCGTCAAGGCGCACTGCAGCCGAGTGATAACGTCAGCCGGCTGGTGTGCCCATGTCATAATGGCAGTGTCATCCGCATAAAAATACAGATTACAATTATCGGGTTTCGGGAAATCATGTACAAAGTAATTAAATAGCACAGGCCCGAGGACAGAACCATGAGGGACACCGGCCTTTACAACACGGGGTGTGGAAAGACCTTCTCCAACTTTGGCTTGATAGGATCTGCCGTCAAGAAAGTATTTCACCATCAAAATCAAATCGGCAGGGAACCCGTCTCTGATCATTTTGTAGACAAGGCCCTCATGCCACACTTGGTCAAAAGCTTTACTGACTTCGAGAAATACCAACCCACACTACCTGGATAGGTTCAGGGGGGGGGTGCTCAGGTCTTCAACGAGCCTCCATATCTGCATCGGACAAGAGTGGGCAGCACGAAAGCCAAACTGCTCTTCCCAATAAAGGTCATTTGCTAGACAGTGATCTTAGAATCTGACGAGGATCGTTCTCTCCAACACCTTGGACATCGTGGATAGCAGGCTAATAAGTCGGTAACTCGCCGGAATTGCAGGATTTTGCCCCTGCTTGGGGATACTCAACACAATAGATTTCTTCCAAGCCACAGGGAAATAAGAAAATGTCCAGCAGTCGCTAATAATATTGGTGAGAAAGCCAATAAAGTTCTTTGGGAGATTCATAAGGGCGTTATTACTCACCTTTTCTTTTCCTGGAGCCTTCTTCTTTTTCAGTTTACTTATGATGTTGTACTTCGTTAAATGCTGCGGGACTTCATCAAAGTTGACAATACCTTCTTCCACACGCTGAGACATGATTTGGCTCTCGGTCTTATCGTTGGTAGGAGTAACAAACTGGATTTCCAGTGAATCTGCAATGACTTGGGCCTTGTCCTGATCAGTTTCGACATAGTCACCTTGTGGAGTACGTAGTGGAGGAAGCGTATCATTCTTCCTCTTCTGTAAAGCTCTGACCATACTCCAAATGGAATTGTCGCGAGCCGACAAGCTTTTGAGTTTTTCATTCCATCTAGCGTCGCGAAGCTCTTTTATATCCTCTTGGAACTATTCGCACTAGCCTGTTATACTTGGTTTTGAGCCAAGGTTCACGATAGCGTTGCCATAGTCTACGAGTCCTGTTTCTTTCAGAAATTAGGCGTTGGATTCCAGGAGTGAGTTGGATTCGATGACGAGGTTTATTCTCTGATGGATACTTACTAGCTTCTATGGCATTGTTAATACATCTGGTGATGTCTTCAACACGTTCATTGATGTCCTCTGTACAGTAGTCAGCGTCGGGATGGCAGCCATATTCCTTAAGAATATTTTTGTAGAGCTTCCAGTCTTGATGATGTATCAGTTCCACTCGGAAATTTATGTCGACATTGTCAAAGTTCAACGCCACAGGCTTGTGGTCAGAAGAAAGGTCATCAATCGTGAAGATATTGTACGGTTTGAAGAAACCCTTCAAGAGCGAGATGTCCAAAACGTCACTACTAGGGGAGTGGTCGCAGTAGTAGGTGTCCTCCACAGGTCCAGCAGCGATGATATCATCTCTACCTTGTATGTACCTATAGAGAATCATGCCGTTGTAATTCTGCGTTCTGGAGTTCCAGCTTGGGTGTCTGGCATTTAGGTCACCAGCTAGGACGACTGGAGTGTCACCACTGAAGAGTTCAAGCTCACTAATGTCAAGATAATGTTTAGGTGAATTGTAGAGCACCACGAACTTCACTTCACCACAGGAGACGTCATTGATAATGATGGAGACCGATTCCATACCTGCATAAGACTTGGAGACTAATTCTTGGTGTTGAATTCCCTTCTTAATGATGATCGCAGCGCCCCAGAAGCACATCTTGCATCATTTGAAGCCATTCGATCCTTACGGTACACGACATAGCCAGGTAGCGTGAAGTCTTGGCTTGCTTTGAGATGAATTTCACAAAGGAAAGCAACGTCGATGTCTTGCTTTAACAGAAAATTGTGAAACTCGATACGCTTTCGGGGAATGCCCCTAGCGTTCCATATCACGCACCGAAGTTCACCTTTGTTCATTACAGTATAACGTTGTGCAGCCATACTAAAATTAGTTGGTCGTAAGGAGCCCACTCAACTGTGGGTAACTTTTGCCTAGATTAGAAAACAGATTAAAGATACGTCCTAATTGTTTATACATACCTGTTAGGTCGTTGATGTTGAGGCCTTTATCTTTCGGCGTAGACACAGCAGCAGCATAGGATTTGCCTATTGTCACTTTAGAACTAGGCATCTTTTGAACCTGGGGATATTTTGGACATTTTGTGTAACTTGAAGTGTGCTGTCCACCACATCTGATGCAGTTTGGGGGGTCTTGTCCTTTGATCCTGGGGCAATCTCTTGACTGGTGCCCCTCAGCACATTTATTACAACGAGGATCTTCCGTTTGTCGAACAGTCACTATTTTCTATTATATCCATAGACCCTATACTATTAGAAGAGGAAATAGTTTTTAAGACATTACTTACCTTGCTGTTATCAACTGGATTATCTTCCGTGGAGTTTCTTGCCTTCGGAGTCCCGGAGCATTTCCCTGTCTTACATGTCTAGCAATCGACAATCTTTTATCAGTATGTCATGTCTTTCTCCAGCATGTGTTTCTCGACCGCCGGTTTATCTGGGCGGCCAAATCTTGCGTGGTCTGAATGTTCTTTGAACCTCGTTTTTACGTTCCTGCAAGTGACTCCTCGGTACAGTTGCGGACATTTACTACAGGCAATCTCGTAGATCCCTGCCTGTAAAATTGGTGGAGTCTTGTCTTCGGGGTTCCCCAAAAGGTTCCTCTGGACATTGGGGTTTTTGTGCGTTACTTCCAAACCTGCCTCTCTAAAGATAGGGCGTAACTTCGCGGAAAGCGTTTTGTTGTTTGTGATAGGTATTCTACACGCCGTGTTTCGTCTCGTTAAGGGTAGTGGAATCTTTATGTAGCTTGGCAAATTTTCTCCTACGTACCAAATCTCGACCAAGTCCTAGTCTGTATCCATTATTTCTCGCTATATCTGTATACGTTTTATTTCATTGAAAAATCTGGTTTTTGACAGCGGAATGTTCAAGGCTCTATCCACCATGAATATGAGAGCCGCCAATTTATGGCTCCAGGAATGGTTAGATTGGTTGTGGATATATACGTTGTTGTGCGTCGGTTTGCGATATACACTGAGTTAGCAAAACTCATGAGATAGCAAGCACATTGATTGATGCGCTTGGCTCACGAATTCACAGGGGTAACGGATTCTGGGAATGGACCATTACATGTTGTGGGAAGAGCTTGGATAAGTGATTAATCAGAAATGGCACGTCGTCGCGAGTTGACGTCTTTTGAACGGGGTATGATAGGTGCCCGACGCATGGGATGCTCCATTTCGGCAGTGTTGCAGGAATTTGACTTTCCCCGCTCAACTGTCTATAGGGTGTATCGGGAATGGCTGGATGAAGGCATCACAGTCCACAACAGGCACCATACCGGGCGTCCAGCTGCCCTGAATGATCGTGACCGGCGACACCTGGGACGAATGATTGAGAGAGACAGGAGCGCAACAGTGCAGCAAATCACAGACCAGTTCAATACTGGCCGCACTAGAAACGTCTCTCGACTGGCAGCCGTCGCCCTACACAGGTGCCAATGCTTACCCAGCGTCATCGGACACTCCGGCGTGCATTTGCCACCAACCACCTTGCCTGGACTCTGCAACAGTGGCGTAACGTCATATGGTCAGACGAGTCACGATATTAACTGTACCACGCTGATGGGAGGCACCGTGTGTGGCGCAGACCTCACGAAACGATGGATCCGCATGCCAACATGTGCAGGGTGGTGGTGCAGGGTGGTGGGGCGTCAGTGATGGTCTGAGGTGCATTTTCCTGGTTTGGAATGGGCCCTCTGGTTATCCTGACCAAACGTTGAATGGTCCACGGTATCGTCAACTCATCGGAGACTATCTGCACCCGTTTTTGACATTACAACACCCTGACGACGTAGCAGTCTTTCAAGATGACAATGCTCCACCACATCGCTCCAATGTCGTCCGCGAATGGTTCGAGGAGCATGCAGGAGAGGCCCAACGACTGAGCTGGCCAGCCCGGAGCCCTGACATGAATCCCATCGAGCATATCTGGGATGCTGTTGAAGTCAGGCTCCGGGCACTGGATCATCCGCCCACGAACGGGCAGCAACTATCTTCGGCTCTGCAGACTATCTGGTGTCAACTGCCTCCAGAAGTGTACCAGGGACTTGCAGACTCACTACCACGCCGTATTGCTGCACTCCACAGGGCCAGAGGTGGCCCGACCAGATATTAAGTAACTATCCCATGAGTTTTGCTAATTCAGTGTATATCGAATTCTAACTTGTTGTTCGTCCGTATGATCCTCAAGTCCAGGAAGGGATATGAACTATTTTCTTCTATTTCGTCTGTGAACTGTATCGTCTTGTAAAAACTGTTGATGTGTCCTAGGAAGGACTGGACATCCATCTCACTGGTATCGATGAACGCAAACACGTCATCGATGTATCGATACTAAACTTTCGGGAAGTATTTACCAGAGGAAGAGAGTCTAGCTTAGAACTTTCTCGTGAAAATCACTGCTAGTATGGGGCTCAAACAACTCCCCATGGGGGTTCCTGTGGACATGTGAAAGAAGTGGACATTAAATTGGAAAAAGTTATTGTTTACGCATAGTTTGCATAGGGCAATAATACAGAGGCTTGGTCTCGTCCACTCTTGTTGTCCAATAGTACCTTTTTAAGAAACTCTACAGTTTCTTGCATGCTGAGATTTGGAAACAATGCAGTAACGTCAAATGGCACTTCGTTACAAGTGTATGATAATTTACATGCCATATCTTAGCATTGAAAGTTTTAATGGTACCATATGGTACGATTAGAACACGTACTACTAAACCAATTCTCACTATCATTAATTATTCTTTATATTCACTTCTGAAACGTTGTTACGAGTTGTTTGATATATTACATGTCATATCATAGCATTGAAATTTTTAATGATGCCGTGGGGTACGATTAGGACACTTATTGCTAAACTAATTTTCACTATCATTATTTACTTATTATATTTATTCATGGCACGTTGTCACGAGCTGATTGGTTGTTATATACCATATCTTAGTATTGAAAATGTTAATGGTACAATATGGTACGATTAAGACATGTTCTGCTAAACTAATTTTCACTATCATTAATTACTTATTATATTCACTCATGACAAGTTGTTACGAGTGGTTTGATATATTACATATCTTAGCATCGAAAGTTCCAACGGTACCATGTTGTACGATTAGGTCACGTACAACTAAACTAATTTCCGCTATCATTAATACTAGTTATATTCATTCAAGGTACTTCGTTACGAGTTGTTTGATATATTAGATGCCATATCTTATAGTTCCAACAGTACCATATGGCAATTTTAGAACATGTATTACTAAACTAATTCCCACTATCATTAATTATTCGTTATATCCATTCATGGTACTTCGTTACGAGTTGTTAGATATATTAGATGCCATATCTTGGCATTGAAAGTTCCAATGGTACAATGTGGTATAATTAGGGCACGTACAACTAAACTAATTCCTACTGTCATTAATTATTCATATTCACTCATGACACGTTGTTATGAGCGGTTTCATATATTACATGCCATATCTTATCATTGAAAATTCCTACAGTACCAAATGGCACCTTTAGAACAGGTTTTACTAAACTAATTACTACTATCATTAATTACTCGTTATATTCATTCGTGGCATTTCTTACAAGTTATTTTATATTTTACACACCTTATCTAAGCATTGAAAGTTTTAATGGTACCATATGGCACTATTAGGGCACGTACTACTAAACGAATTTCCACTATCATTATTTACTCATTATATTCATTCATGGTACTTCGATACAAATTGTTTGATATATTACATGCCATATGGTAACATTAGAATACGTACTACTGAAGTGATTACCAATATTATAGATTACTCGTTATATTCATTCATAGCACTGCGTTACGAGTTGTTTGATATATTACATGCTTATTTGCTTACTTTTCAAACCCACTTATCCATTAGAGTCGGATGGGGCAGCAGCCCTATGGAGGATATCCAGCGATCGCGAAGTTCCGCTTTCAGGCTCATGTCCGCCCTGGTAATACCCAAGCGACACGAACCCGATTCTCCGTGTAGTCTTGCCACCTGGTTCTAGGCCGACCCCTTGGTCTCTTACCCACTGGCTTGGAAATAACTGCCTAGGTCCGTTTGCGGCATTCGTGTCATGTGGTCATATCAGTGCAACTGAGATCTCTCCATGCGGAGAAGTAGCGGCTCAACACCTAAAGACTCCCTTATTGTGCTGCTGTGCACTCTATCTAGTAGGGTAACACCTGCCACACCTCTCAGAAATCTAATTTCGGCCGCTTGTATTCGTGAACGCACACTTTCGGTCATTCCCAAGCCTCAAGACCATAGGTGAGGATGGGAACAAAGATACATTTGAATACACAGAGCTTGTCTTTGTTACTCAGGTCGCGTTTTGTTACTACGGATCGCCACACTTCACATCTGACACAGGTTGCTGCATTGATCCGCGCATCCAATTCTGTTTCTTGCCGTCCATCACTCGTGAATGCAATCTTGAGATACTTGAACTTCTCCACGTGTCTCAATGGGGATCCCCTAACATGGAGAGCACACTGAGCAGGCTGTCTTGAAAGGACCAGATCCTCAGTCTTAGCCACACTTATCTTCATCCCAGCTTCTTCACATTTGGCTGCAAACTTGTCTAGTGCATGCTGAAGGTTAGTGCGAGAAGAACCAAGTAGGACAAGGTCGTCAGCAAAGAGCAACTTCTCTACCAAGCAGTCACCCATACAAACACGATCATCACCTCGGCTGCCCTTGTCTATCCAGTCCATAAAGATAATGAACAAGAGGGGCGACAGCGCGCACCCTTGGCGGAGTCCAACACCCATAGTGAATGGTCTTGACTTAACGCCATTTATCCGGACACAGATCTCAGAGCTTTTGTACAGAGACATGATAGCAACCAGTAATTCCCCATCCACTTCATACACTTGCAACACTTGCCAGAGATCCTCTCGAGGAATTCTATCATATGCTTTTTCGAGGTCCACAAAGCAAGTGTAGACTCTTTTGCATACTCCCAGAATTTCTCAAAGATTTGCCTTAGACCGAAGATGTGATCTGCCTTTCTTCGGCCAGGTCGGAAACCCCACTGTTCCCCCGACAGTTTGGAGTCGACTATTTCCCGACCTCTCTTCTCCGAACACTTAGCATACACTTTCCCAAGAATACTGAGCAAAGAGATACCTCGATAGTTTTTGCAACTCTCTAATCTCCCATTTTGAAGATAGGGATCACAATTCTTGTCTGCCATTGCTTAGGGGCCTCGCCTGATATCCAAGCAACCTAACACACCCGAGTCAGCCACCAGATACCATCCTGATTTAAGACCTTTAACATCTCGGACCGGATTTCATCATCACCTGCAGCTTTGCCAGTCTTCAGGGACTTAATTAGCCATCTGACTTCTTCTTCGGCGATATTACCGTGACTATTATCTGCTCCAAAGTGCACTTCATGTGCTTCAGTTGTTGTTGTCACCAGATTAAGAAGAGATGCAAAGTATTTCTTCCACCTATGCAATACGCTCTCCTCCGTTTTGAGAAGCTTCCTATCCGAATCCTTAATAGTTTGTGATGAAAGAGACTTCTTTCCACGGAGGCAGCGCACAGTCTGCCAGAATATCTTGTTTGACGAACCATAGTCTGCTTCCAATTTCTCCCCGAACTTCTCCCAGGCCTTGGCTTATATTACATGCCATGTCTTAAAATGGAAAGTTCCAACGGTACCATATAGTACCATTAGAACGCGTAGTAATAAACCAATTCCAACAGTCATTAATTACTTGATATTTTTATTCATGACGCATCATTATGGGTTGTGTGATATTTTACATGCTATAGGTTAGCTTGGAAAATTCTAAAGCTGACATATGGTATCATTAGAACATGTACTTGTAAACAAATTTCTGCCATCATTAAGTATTCGTTATATTCGTTCATGATACATCGTTACGAGTTGTTAGATATATTACATGCCATATCTGGTCATTGGATATTTTTATGAAGGATATCATAATAGTACCATTAGAGCTCCTGCTAATGTACCTATTCCGGCTATCTCACCTTCAAAGTTGTTCGTGCTCTGTCCCATATTAATGGATTGGTGAAAACAAAGTGTGAAAAAGTTAATTCGATTTCAAGTTATCGCAATAAATAATAAGCTCCCTACGAATAAAAATATTCTTTCGGAATAGGCACCGATATCCCCTTTCTATAATCGTCAATCACGTGAATCCTGCACGCGCACCATCTCAACGACGTTTAGAGCACACGCAGAGCCGAAACGAAGAGCTCGGTACGCGTTTTTCCCAATGCAAGGCTGCTTCTTTTCTTCCAGCAATTCACTATACCCACGCTCCCCATTCCAGCGCAATGCGTTGTTGGAATTGTGTCCACAGACCGACGGAAGGACGTCTGAACAAGCCGATCGCATAAGCTACTTTTCTACATATTGTGCGAAAAATGCAATCCTTCACTGTAGAGAGGAACAGTTATTATATTTCCAGTTATTTATAGCTGGAAAGCTTTCCAAGGTTTGTTTAATGCAGTTGTAAGTTGTAAGTTCAAAGGCACCTACCTCCTTTCGTCGCAGTTTTTTTTTGTTTATCCAACAGGAGGACTTACGGAGATAAACTCAATTGAGGACAGCGAATTCTGTTGACGAATTCATGAACCTACCATTGTTTGAGAGAAAACGCAACACGTGGAGACACCTGCCGGATTTCATTGGAAACACAATCACTTCCGTTTTTTCTGGACATGTTCCTATAACTTGGCTCGTCAAGTTGTCTCTGGCGCTGTTTAATGAGCCGTGGGTCCGTAAACTCTTGTAGATGGGTTATACAACTTATCGACCAAGTACTGTAATCTTATAATCGAGGAGTCAGAGAGCTATAACCTAATAAAATGAGCCGTGCGATATGGAAATTGCTGTGAGTGTATACTTAATATTAATTTATGAGTTGTTCCTGGTTTAATATTAATTTGTCCAATTAATAACATCCATAATATCATTCATACACTAGGGGTAGTCAAATGAAAACGGCAAAAAAAGTTTTAATCTCCGTTACGTTTACCACGTGTTTTACAGCGTTTAGAAAGTGCACAGATTCCTCTTGAAAAAAATTCTTTTGGTTTTCTGCACAGCCACTCATGCACCGACTGCAGTACCTCTTCATCTCTATGAAATTTCTTTCCACCCATTGCCTCCTTGAGTAACCCAAACAATTTCATGAATCGTTATTTGCGATTTTCCAGCACTAAGTCTTCAACTGTTGCAATATTCCCTGGCGTCACAACTCGTTGTGCCTAACCCGGGCGAGGGGCGTCTGCTACTGCCTGTCACAAATCGTACACCATTTTCGAACTTCACACCCCATTCATAAACTTGCCGCTGTGCCAAACATGCATCGCCTTATTGAAGCTTCATTATTCTATGAATTTCAATAGGCTTTGCTTTACAAACAAAAATCGGATAACTGAACGCTGTTCTTCTTTGGTGCATGTTTGAAGGGGGGGGGGGGGGGGGCATCTTTAAAGGGAAACTCCACGGAAAAATTCGACTTTATATTTTTTGTGCATCATAATATTAATCCAGGTTAGTAAACTATATGTCAATCCAAATTTTTTGATTTATATTAATATTTTATTAAGAAAAATGCCTCGGGAAAATGAAAATTGGCTTTCTGATTATCTATCCCTCTCCCCGCGAACACGGCTGAATACGAGGTCATTTCATGCCGCGAGAACCTTGGAGAATTTCATCACCGAGATTCTGGTCGCCCTCGATTCTAGTTTTGCTTCGAACGGTTTTACATATCATTAGATTTTGCTAACCAGTTTTATTTCAGAATGCCTTCAATTTGCTCTGTTTGAATGAGTAAATAGACAGTTGGTAAGAAATATCACGTTTCATAGATTTCCACAACCAGAACCAATTAAAAAAACAGTGGATTAGTTACAAAGGAATCAAGCCAAAAACTGTGGAAACAACTATACAAAGAAGAGTAACTACAAAAATACTATTCCACATAATAAATTTTAATGACTCAGATGTACATTTCGGAAACGACGTTTCCTTCATCATCAGTGGATTATATCTTGACAGCGAGAGAACTGGTGTCAACTCCAAACAGTATCGTGTGCTCAGCTCATTTTAAAGCGCCATTCTTTTTCTACGCCCCCACCGTTTTAAATTCAATATCAATTCAAACAAGAAATCTAATGAAACTAGATCACGGATACGGTGGAACTAGATGCTCTTCCTGTTCCAAACGGACCTAGCGTTCTTCATGAACAATGACCGCAAAAGGCATGTGTTAAATAAGATTATATACAGGCTCGGGACACATTATTATCACCAACTACTAGTATCCGGAATATCCACCTTTGGCGGCAAGCACAGCAGCTAGTCGACGTGGCAGAGAGTCAATAACTCCTCGGAAGGTGGTTGCAGGTATTTAGGACCATTCGGCGATCAGTGCATCCCGTTATTCCATCACCGTGCATAGTGAAGGGCCCAGCTTGCGGACATGGCGATCGAGATGGTCCCACAAGTGTTCAATGGGGTTGAGGTCCATTTGGTGGCCATGGGAGTAGCTTGAATTCATCGTCATGCTCCTCGAACCAGTCGTGGACTATGAGGAAACACTGTCGACATGAAGGGGTGTACCTGGTCTGCGACGATCGTCAGGTAACGAGCAGCATTCGATGTACCCTCCAGCGGTATCAGTGGACTCAGACCATACCACGAAAACATCCCCCAAACAGTCACACCTCCCCCAACAGCCTGTCGTCTGCCAACGATGGTGTGGGGATGCCTGTCCTCAGATGCTTCCTGGCGAATTCTTCATCGTCCGTCCACTCTGTTCACCTGAAATCGCGACTCGTCAGAGAAAGCAACCCTTTGCCATTCGGCCGAAGTCCAATGGCGATAGTCCATTGCGAATTAGAGGCGTTTTCGGCGATGCACAGGCGTCAACATGGGTGCTGTTAACATACGCCTGCTCTGGAGCCTCAACCTCAAGAGGGATCGTTGCACTGTCTTGGTGCGGACACGCCGCACTGTTCGACACGCCCCAGTTATAGGCCCCACTGTTCAACTGCTGTGTCAGTTACTCAACAGTGGCACGCCGATTGGTCTTGGCCAGGCGTCGTAACCGACGCTCGCATCTAGGATCTATGGCCCGTGGTGCCCCACAGTTACCTCTTCTTTTGTTTGAAACTATCTGGTTCGTCCAGTTGCGGTACACTCATAACGGCTGCCCTAGAGCAGTTCACATAGGTGGCCGTTTCTGAAATGCTGCCCCCCTTGGCCCGATAGCCAATGATCATCCCCTTTTGGAGGTCTGACAGGTCACTTGCTCTGCCCATGATGGCGACAGTTGCTGTGTTAACGGATGCTACTACACGTTTGCTGTTGTCAGCTTTTAATGATATGCAATGATTTTTCATCTGCATACCATGGAACGTTCCAACATGTTCGAGGAGAGGTGGCCATATTAATTTGTCTCGACCATGTAAAAATATAATTTACTGACCTTTGAACTGTGGATACTTGCATACAAAGAGATGCCAGATACCAGTTTTCCACAAAAAGATTGAAAATATCTAATTCTATATAATCAACGGGAAACAAACTCTTGTCCACAAAATAGATTTAATTAGCATATACGTATTTAGATCCCAAGAGTTTGTTTCCCGTTGATTATGTCATTATTCACAGTTATATCTCGTTTCTCATCTAATTCTGTCTTGGACAAATTGCTGTATGTTTGATCTATGACTAAACTCAGTTAGTGCGTTTGCGCAGAGTTTATGAGTTCTTTTTGTGGAAAAGTAATATCCGCTCTCTCTTTATAGGCATCTGCTAATTGCCGAAGGTATGAAGTACGCCTACTGCTGTGTAGGGATGTGCACATGCCGACTCGGCAAGCAGAAGATCCGGTTTCAATGTTTTAATGCAGAGCCCCTGATATACAGAGCTCCTGATATACAGAGCCCCCTTTCATCTGTTCTTGATTAAGCTGTATATCGCAGAAGTTGCAGTGGCTTTTTAATTCTGCTAATTGCCCATGTATATCGCTGTCACTGTTATCAAAATCGTTGTTGTCACTATCACTCTTGTTTTCATATTCATAGTCCATTGCGATGCCTTGACAACTAATCTATGTCGCGTACAATGTGTGACGTCACGATTTTGACCCTTCTTCGCATTTCTGTGACGTAACAGATTGCCGAAACACGGTGCCAGTGTCGATAGCAGGGAGGTAAAAAAATGAAAATTTTTCTTATATTTTATTAATTTTTAGTTCGAATTGAAAAAATTTATATCTGCTACGTTAAGGACATGCCACGTTGTTATTGAGACCTTCATCTTTTATTTTAAGCAAAGTTATGTCGGTAGAAGGGTGGATCATAATACTGTTCCTATTGATTAAACAGGTGGTGGCCTTACAGTATAACAGAGGGACATCAGGAGTTCCAACTAGTTTCGCCATTTATTGCTTGATATATCCTTGACAAAGCCGGGAATAAATGGCGAAACTAGTTGGAACTCCTGATGTCCCTCTGTAAGGCCATCACCTGTTTAATCAATAGGAACAGTATTATGATTCACCCTTCTACCGACATAACTTTGCTTAAAATAAAAGATGAAGGTCTCAATAACAACGTGGCATGTCCTTAACGTAGCATGGAATAAATGGCGAAACTAGTTGGAACTCCTGATGTCCCTCTGTTATACTGTAAGGCCACCACCTGTTTAATTAAGCAAAGTTGTTTTGAGTGTGGAGTTTAGCTTTAAATGCTGCGGTGACGTTGTTTGCTTGTCTCGATTTTCCTGCCATCTACCGCATGGAGTAATAAACCTGTAGCATAGAATAACTTAGAATGGACAGCTCAGCATTTCGATGGTAGTGACCTTGAAGCAGCGTTCCTAACGGATGGGTGGACTCTGCCGACTGTTTAACCTGCATTTCTATGACTTTTTCTAGATTTTAAATTATTTCTCGGTCTGTAATTAACGGAAACCGCCAAGATCACATGGAAGCTTGAAATGAATGACATGTAATCTATCGGCATGAAGAAAAAAATTTTTTCTACAGAGGAAAAATAGATATTCGCCTAATTAAATGCACTTGAGTAACTTGCTTGCCAATCAGCTGACTGGCTGTTAAGTTTAAAGCATACACCTAAATCATTTAGACTTTGCAAATGTATTAATATATTTTCCGCAATATAGTAATTTCACTTCAAACTAATCTAATTTCAACAACAGAATAAATTTGACTTACTTTAATTTGTTTTTATTAAAAAAGTGATAAGCAAAATAAGTGACAAAAGCCATTAGAATGCAACTTTTAACTATATTATATACACTTAAAGATATACATTTAGATACACTGTATATTTTAATGATAAAATTATTTTGAAGTAAATGATGTTGACAAAAATTAAGAAACTTCAGACTTCAACAAAATAATATAACAAAAAATAAAATTCAGAGAAAACCGACAGTTGACTATAATTAATTCACATTTCATTTTAAACTCCATGGGAAACGAATTACTATTTATTTTGAATTCATAAAAGGCCAAAAATTAAAATTTTCAAGAAATGTTTTTTTTTTTTGTTTTTTTTTACAATTTCCAAGCCGAATAAATTTTATTTTGAATTAAAAGTCATTTTAATAATATTATGTTTTGGGGATTAAAAATATAACATTATTTAGCTGAGCACGGAGAAGTTTCTTATAACAGGGCAATGATGTTGAAAATATCCTTAAGCGCCAATCTCCACTTGCAGGAAAAAAAAGTGGTAAACAAGGCAAATGAGCACGAGTTAGTCTTGGACATTTCTTAGCATTCTTCAAGCGTCTACATTTTTTTAACAACTAGGAGAATGGCGTTTAAGGATTTTTTTCAACATCTTTGCACTGTTACAAGATATTTCTTATGCTCAGCTAAGCAGCGTTTTATTTTTCAGCCTCAAAACATATAAAAAATTCAAAAAAATTCAATTCAAAAAAATTTATTTGCCTTGCAAAATGTCTAAAATTTTTGGTTATTTATAAATTCTAATTTTTTGCCTTTTATGAATTTCAAAATTAAAGCTAAATTGTTTTCTAATTAATTTAAAATCAAATGTAATTTATTATAATAAAATGTTATTTTTTAATGAATTTTGTTGCCTTATCTTGTTGAAGAGTTAAATTTCTTAATTATTTTCTATACGAGGTCTGTTCAAAAAATACGTAGACTGACGTCATAAAACAAAATATACTTTATTCAGAAGTTACACATCCGGGTCCCCTTCAAAGTACTCTCCTCCCCGACGCACACACTTATCCCAACGGTGTTTCCACTTTTGGAAACAGTCCTGGAACGCTTCTTTTGTGATGTCCTTCAGCGCCTTCGTCGCATTTTCCTTTATGTCGGGAATCGTCTCAAATCTCCTTCCTTTCAAAGGTCTTTTGAGTTTGGGAAACAAGAAGAAGTCACAAGGAGCGAGGTCAGGTGAGTAGGGTGGGTGAGGAAGAACAGTGATCGAGTGTTTGGCCAAAAACTCTCGAGTTCTGAGGGCTGAATGGGCTGGAGCGTTGTCGTGATGAAACAACCAGTCACCTCTCGTCCACATTTCTGGACTTTTCCACTCGTCCAGTGGCAGTTTTTCCGAGTTTAACACAAAATTTCACAGCAACTATTTGCTCGAAAAATCCGCCAAACGAAAAAAAACACACTTCACAAACAACCGCGTAGCTAATCAACCAATACTGATATTTGCAATCAAAAAACTGCCTTGTAATAAGCGGATCTGTCAGAAGATGGCGACACCAAGCGATTTTGATTGGGACCAACAGGGCCCGCGCAATTAAAACAGTCTAAGTATTTTTTGAACAGACCTCGTATATTTTAATACATTTTTTATACATTAAATGCATTACAATTCATATGAAACTGATTATAAATCAAATAGATTTTATTTATGAGTGATTTTCAGATATTTTCTGGTTTTTTTTTTCTGTGATATTAATGATTCTGATTTTTATTTAAAGGACAACTCTACGCAAAATTTCGATTATAATTTTTTTACAGAATATCAATTTTTGATATAAATATAACACGATTCCGTTGAAATTTTTAATTTTGGTCCATAATTTCTATATAAAAAATGCTTTGAAAAACGAAAAATAGCGCGTTTGCATTCCCCCCGCGCCGGCCATTATTTTTCCGGAAGTGACGTAGTGCGAGGTTAGCTGCTGGGGTCGATTTAATGTTTTAATGCTAATCCCAGTTGTATGTAAGCTTCCACGGCGTCATTTTTTTAAGTAAAAAAAAACTAGAAAGAGTTTCCAAATATTACTTTGGTTATAATAACATAAATGTGAATTTCCTTTTTAAATGAAAATAAAATAAAATTGAAATAAAATAAATAAATGAAAGGCACCAATGTAAGTTCTAATGAAGGAGGGGATTAAAAAGGTGATTCACGTGTTATTGAAATATTATCAAACCACTCCTTTTATTATATAATAATTATTTTGGTCATTTTAATTCATTTAATGTACTCTACGTAAATGAATATTTATTGATTAGCTTTTAAAGCGAAGTCACGAATAGATGCTTTTCAAAAATGAGACGTTACATGAATGACACTGAATGAATTTTGAAACTTTTTTTAGTTTGTTTATTAAAAAATCACACTATGGAAGCTTTCAAACAATTAATGCTAATTATTTCTCTAATTCACTGTGTTGACATGGATTTTATCGCTATGCCCCGACATTAAAAATTAGCTCTCTCTCTTTCTCTCTCTCTCTCTCTAACGTCTCCTGATATTTTCTCACTGAGTAGATATTTACGACCAATCTTCCTAAATTTGTAAATCGCATATTCGTCATGCCTCATTCTTATTTAGTATTTGGCTATAAGAACAGAGGTAGTGATAATAATTTATCATTTCTTCAATGTCCTAAGTAAGAATTAGGAAGAAATGGATAATTTTTGATCGAAGAGATAACTGGCTTCCGACCGCGAACTAGTCGACTCTGCTCCGCTCTCACTTTGAAAAGTTTTGTTTTGTTATTGATCCTGTCGTATTAATGTAGGTATGTATTAATTAAGCTTACTATCTATTTGCGCAAGGCTATGTAACTAAAGAGGTATCCGGATAAAACGCAACCGGAGAAAATGCAACTACACGTTTTGAAGTGTTCAGATAGCCACATTCGATTGAAAATGATGAGAAACGTAAGAACATAGAGCTCGTTTTCATTTCTAAATACTACATTCGAGAAATTCAATTTTTCAAACAATAGACGAACTCAGAGCTCCTGCTACTTCGTCAAGGGGAATTATTTTGTTCATTGAAGCATTTAATGGAAGCCAACCAAAAATAGAGAGGGGAGGGAAGGGGGGACTGCCAATTGATTATGATTTGAGGCCACTTTTTTGGTTAAAATTCCCCCAATGATAACTAATCCATGTATATCCCATTTTATAGAGTGAATTACTCAAAGAGATCAATCTCGATTTCTGGCGCTATCTGTTGGTCAAAATTAACTAAAGAACTTCACGATGCACCTTCTCTTCAATTTTTTAAACGTCTTCTCCTTAAAAGCATTTGCTCGGGCCAAATTACATCTGATTTAACTTCTGTTTACTATTAAATGTTAATAATTTACTGTTTATTCTACTATTAATTAATATTGTTGTTGTTTAATATCATACAAAGTTTTATAATTTTATATTGATTATATAAATTTTTCATTAAAGGATGCCCCTTGCACAGGCCTTAGGCCTTTGGGCACCTTTAAGTTCTTTTGGTGCTAAAACTGCTGATTTTATCTTATATGAATTTTTTTAAATTGAATATTGTTATTATTACCAATTTATTGTTTTATGATTGCAATTAATTGTATTTGCAATTGTAAATAACAATTGAAATTGAATTGAAATTGAATTGAAATTGAAATTGTATGTTTAAATAAATAAATAAAAAATAAATAAATAAAAAATTCACAAATAGAAAAGGGGAGGGGGGGGGGGACTAGTTATTGGCTATTGCTTTTAATGTTTGACTAAAACCCCATTAAAATTATATTAGGTAATCTAGTTAAATAAGTAAATGGTGCTAACAGTAGCAAATTTTTGTTTAATGTTAGAAGCTAATACATTTGTCATTTAAACTGGCTGAAATAGTTTATATTTAGTGATGATCGTAAATTAAAATATATCAGTGTAACAAAATACATTTGATAACCTGAAATTTAGTTCGATTTTCCATAAATTTTAGTCATGAATCAAATAAACAAAGAAAATTGCTTGAGAGAATTTTAATTAGTTTTAATAAAATTTTACAGTATTTGAAACCACAATGTTCTTGTGAAGGAAAGATTTTTCGAATGGCTGTTACAACGCAACGGGGAAGAACTTTTCTTTTATTTCTTCTCAGGTGCACCCAAATCTAATGGACAAATTAGTTTGTTGGTATATTGTAATCCACGTAGATTTTTGAAAAGACGGAAATTTCGGTGATGCACTCCGAACCACTGGGCATATGCTGATCGATCTCGGCTTAATCACGACAGCATACGTTCGCACTTGTGATGTCGGCATAACTTCACATATTGTGCACTGATACCTAATTTAAAAATCAATATCATGAAGTTGATCACATTTAAATAACATACGTATTAATTATACTTGACAATTTGTTGCGGGTGATACATTTTCCGTCGATTCGGCGACACTGTATTCCTCGTCTAATGACGGGTGATCGCAGTTCTAAACTATAAACTAAACTATATGGTTTCACGCCTAACCAAATCACTGATATAGATAGTTGTCCAATTCATTATATAGATAGTTGTTAAAATAAGCCTCCATATCTTCGTAAGTCTTAAAACTAATATCTGAATCGCTGCTTTCATCTCCAAACATTGTGAAAATTGTAGTGAACGCAGTACTGAGTGAATGTACTGTAGATCTATAGTGAATGTTAAAGCTTCACTGCAAAGCTTGCTGGGCGCAATCCTCGCACTACGTCACGCCTCCACCCAAGATGGATGCCTCCCGATTTCAAATCACGCTCGGAATTTTCGTTTTTCACACATTTAGGATTCGAATTTAAAAAATTAAATATGTTATGATGTTATTAATAGGTTAGTCTTTCGATTTAAATAAAGTTGTATGTGACCGTAGAGTTGTCCTTTAAGAAACAGGTCAATTTGAAAGTTTTAATAGATTAGCAAACATGTCTTAAATACTTTTATTTTCTTTGTATACATGAAACAAATTCATATAAAGACTTAGAATTAACTTTTTATTTATTGAAATTAAACTGAAGAACGAAAAAAAAATTTGATAATGAAATATATTCGAAAAGCGCCTATTTTCCAATGCTATTCCTATGCTAAGCGAATTCACGAATCCACCAAGCAAGTTACTCAAGTGCATTTAATTAGGCGAATATTATTATTATTATTATTATTTATTGCCCAAAAAAGGAATACAAGAAAAAAAATAAGCTTTAACTTATAATAAATCACAATCATAAACTAATCTTTTGATAATTTAAAACATAATCATGCAATTTTTGATTAAAATGGGAACAATAAATTCTACATTTAAATTTATCACAATCAAACATATTGCTCGTAACCTCAAAAGGAATGTCATTCCAATAATTCAAATACTTAAAAGGAAAAACATTCTTTTGAAAACTTGAAAGAATAAAAGGAATTTCAAAGGAATATCTATTTTTCTTCCGTAGTAAAAATTTTTTTCTTGACGCCGATATATTACATGTCATTCATTTCAAGCTTCCCTGTGATCTTGGTGGTTTCCGTTAATTACAGACCGAGAAATAATTAAAAATTTAGAAAAAGTCGTAGCATCCTCCATAGAAACGCAGGTTAAACAGCTGGCGAATTCCACCCATGCGTCGGAGGGTGCCAACGTCTGCTCACTACCATCGCTTAGCATGGGAAACGGCGAAGCTGTCCATTTCATGTTATTCTATGCCTGTAGCGTCAACTCGAATCCAAAACAGGTCCCCAAATCGCGCCACAAAAGTAAAGATTCTCAGTGAAGCACGTAATCTCTCGCTCAAGAGTTTTCACGTAGCCTACTTTCACTCTCAGTCCTGCTCAATTTTTTCTCGAGCAAAGAATTTTCAAAAATGAGTTAAAAACCAAATTACTAGTGTGCAAGACAACCCGGATTTATCTGCGGGATTCAAAAAGGTAATTTTTTTAATGATTTGTATAAATTAATGATTTTTTAATGATTATGATCTGTAACTGACTAATGAATTTTAAAGTTTATAAAATTTAATTGCTATATAACTCAGTTAACGAATTACACAAAAGAAAAATTATTGCGTTCAATTAAAATAAGAAAGGAGCATTGCGTATTTGATCTAAGCAAAGAAGTATTACTAATAGAATTATACTCAATGAATGATCGATAAATATTCTCATTAATAGGTGTGAAGAATGATTAAAAAATCGAAATATGTGATATTCTTCCTGATGTGATAATCTCGTTCACTACTTTTGTCTCTGAAGCTTGCATTAAACCGACAATCAGTTTAGGAATCCAGCTGAACATTTTCCTGAACCTAGCAATACAAACTGAACATTTTCCTAACAAAGGTAACCTATTTTTATTCAATATTGTAAATAACATTTCTGGTTTGTTTAAATTTTACAAATGAATGCTTAAATTAGTGAAATAAACTAGAGCTTGGACTTGAAAATGGCCCACAATGTTGTTTCGACTCAAAATGTCAAAAAAAAATCATGTTAAACTAAATTATTAAATGGATAATAGAGTCCCTGTAGTATATAGAGCGTTCATAAAATGAGGGATAATAAGTACCTAGCATGATTCTTCACATCAAAGTAAATAAAAAGTTCCTCATGCAGAAAGTCGAAATCTCAAATTTTTTTTCTCAAAATTCGCTGGAAGCAAACATCAAGTTCCCAATGATGACGAAATCAGGGATAATAAGCCTACCCAGCGTGATTATTTACATCAAAATAAATAAAAAGTTCTTCATGCAAAATGTCGAAAACCCAATATATAAGGGTCTAAACATCACGCGAAGTTTGATCTATGCTTTCTTCGCGTGGTGTTTAGACCCTTAAAAATTGGGTTTACGATATTTTGCATGAGGAACTTTTTATTTACTTTAATATGAAGAATCATGCTAGGTACTTATCATCCCTCATTTTATGAACACCCTGTATAGTTTGTTGTTGAATTTTAATTATAGAATATACAGGGTGTTGACGCGATTTGTAACAAGTTGAATGAATTTAAAAAAATAAAATTAAACTGACTTAACAATGAAATTAATATGGGTTCATCTTGGTGCTAAACCGAATCCAATGAGAAAAAAATTTTAAAATCGGTTTATTAATAGCGGAAATATCAATGAATAAACATAAAAAAAAAGTTCTGATCGTTTTGGTGTTGCATTACCTTTGGAGAACTCCGAACAATATGATATACAAGTTGAATGAATTTTTAAAACAAACTTAAATGGACATAACAATGAAATTAATATGGGACCATCTTGGTGCTAAACGGAATCCAATGAAAAAAGAATTTTTAAAATCGGTTTATAAATGACGGAAATATCGATGAGCATACATAAAAAAATACATACAGACAAACATAAAATCTCCTCCTAGTTCAAAACCGACGAGTGTACTGCCTTTTTAGTCGACAATCGACAATCGAACAGTGAAGTGTACATTTTTTCAGATGGTACCAAAGCAGCGCTTTCTCAAAGCTTATCGAACCAGAATAAATTCCAAACGAAATACACTGAGGTAGTCAAGAAGCCTAACCAACCCAAGCGGTCTTCCATATTATACAAAGAAGAAAATAAGATTGATAATTGTCAGAAACAAAATACAAACGAAATAAAAAACAAGGAGAAAGAAGATTATCACATCTTCCGTAGTCCGGGAAAGAGACGTTGCTGATGTCTTCAAAGTTGATGTCAAGAACGTGCCTTGGTTTTTGATACTTCATATGCCACTTCATATCCATTGAGTTCTTCAGTATTCCAGTCAGTAGGTCATTGTCATGAATCTTCATCTTCGGCACCATAATCAAAAGGAGATCCTGTATAAACTTTCCGATGTGGACCATGTCTAAATCCGAGTGGATGGATTGGTTTTTCACCGACCTTCTGTTAAGCTGGGCAATGGTCCTCAGGGTAACATTCTGGAATGACTGTAACTCACTCCATCTGCTTCTACAGATAGTCGCCCATGCAGGCATGCCATAGAGTATGGTCCGAATAATCGGCTTGTACAGATGGGTTCTACGACAATTGGGTGGATGACGATTCGGTGGACGACAATTGGGTGAACGCGACAATTCGGTGAACGTCATTTCGGTGGATGCGACAATTCGGTGAACGTCATTTCGGTGGACGCGACAATTGGGTGGACGTCAATGGGTGGAGGCGACAATTCGGTGAACGTCAGTTGGGTGGACGACAATTCGGTGGAAATGCAAATTCGATCGAGATTTTTAAATCACCAAAGAATTTGAGTATTTAACTCGTTGTTTGTTTATAATTGACACACCTTAATTGCAATTACAAATCAATTTGCTTCATTCATTTTAGGACGAAGTCACTTTATATGCGGGAATCTTTTATTTATTATTTATTAGCTTACAAATAAATGAGATTATTTCTTTATTAAATAATTTATTAAATCATTTTGTTTTATTGCTAAGAGTTCCATTATTCAATTAAAAATACTGTTATCCTTAAATTACTACTTAAGCTCGTCAAAATAGGCACAATAGGTATTGGGTAGATAGAATTTAATATAAAAAGGCAGTTGGAGGGGAGGACAGAGGGTAGAGTTCATTTCATTTTTAGATTGAAAGGGTTGATCCCTAATACAATAACTACTTCCCCCTCCAGTTTTTTAAGAGAATTACGGTTCCCTTATTACATAAGAGAATTAAAATGACTGTCTTAAAAGTGTACAGTCACGTTAAAGTTATAATATTAAAATATTAAAAGTAAAATATATACAAAAAATATAAATAGATTACAGAAAAAATATATATCAAAACAAAATACAGCTTTAGGAAAGTGTACTTCATTTCGTTTTTGGGCTGAAAGCGTTAATATAACTATAGTGGCTTCATTTTAGCCACTATAATATAACCATTTGACCTCCGTTAAATTTTAGCTTCCCCCTAATCATCCCCCAAAAGGTTAACAGGATTAAAAACTCAACACATATGAAATTTGTACAGAAATTTAAAAATCATTTCAAAAACTGAGAGGAATATATAACTGAACAAATTTTTTGATGCAATATTTTTTTCTTTTTGTTATTATTTAAAAAAGTGATGAAGAATAAATTTGAAAATTATTTGATTTTTTTTACATCTTACAATTTTTTTGTTACAATTTCATTTGTATTATTTGTATATTTTATCTGTAATTTATTTGTTTTTGTGTATATTTTTTTGTAATTTATTTATATTTTTTGTATAGTTATATTTTACTTGTAATAATTTTGTATTATAACTTAAACTTTTAAGATAGTCATTTTAATTCTCTTTGAGAAGGGAAACGTATTTCTCTTAAAAAGCTGGAGGGGGAAGTAGTTATGGTTAAGCCCCATTTGGTCGCCTCCCATTTGGTCGCCTCCCATTTCGTCGCCTCCCATTTCGTCGCCCTCCCATTTGGTCGCCTCCCATTTGGTCGCCTGTATACCATCGATGGGTACAGGAATATCATCGATGGGTACAGGAATACCATCGATGGTTCTTTTAATTTCTTTATCTCAATAAAATAGCATAAAATCAATTTCAAAGACCAAAAATTAATAAATTAATTTTAAATTTAAATATAATTTAAATGTATAAGAGACCCTAGTTAAAATTAATGATTTATATTAAAAAAACTAATTGCACCATACAATTGAATACAGTACAAAGGAAAGAAACTGGATATGTTCGACTGTCAAATTATTTTATCAAGTTACAATATTGACTTTTAAAAAAGGTGTATTTATTTCATTTACATCATGTTACAATCCTATTTTATCATGTTACATTTCATAAATTAGGCTTTGGCCAGTTTCATGGCATAACCAACAGCATCCATGAATATTTTCAAGTCTTCAGAATTCTGTCGGCTTTGCAAGAAGGTGTTGGTCAAAGTTTGGATTTTAAGGTTCAGTCGCATATATTTGGCTGCAGGTCTCGGAGGATTACCTCCAGCACCCAAAAGAAAAAGCTCATTTTCTTCCGTTTCTTGCATATTTTTAATAACCTGTATTAGTTTATAAAGATTCGGATGAGCAGAGCTGACATTGCTGTTGAGAGCATGGTGCCAGCCTTCCAAGTGGTTGTTCGTCCTTATATCATAGTTGGCATGGTGATTCCATAATTCTGGAGGAAAGATGGCAGTATTGTCTACCCAGGTATCAATGGCATAGTCAAGCAGTGACTGAACTCCATGAATTTCGTGGGGTGCATCATTTTCGATTTCTACCCAAGCATCACCAATTTTATGAATAGGCACAAAGGGCAATGACAAAAGTCTCTTTACGGTTGTTTTCACTAATACTGACTCATTGTAATGCTCAAGCAAACCCAAATTTTGGAACATTTGCCCCATAATCAAGCAACTTCGACAAAAGCAACTCAGTCAGTTGGGATATCAGAGGTTTTACCTTTAAATCTGAAGGTTTTTTTGAATGGCTCAGGTTTTTCAGAGGTTTTTTTTTTTTTGAATCAAACGCAGTATCAAAATTCAAAGCTAGTATTGAATCGATGGCTTCTGAATTTTCTTATTTAATCGACAAAGTTAGACATGGATTGAAATTGAAAGGAGTGAAATGCTCAGATTTTGAACCGACTAAAAGTATGATTAGTGTTTTTAATGCTAGCAATGTGTATCAATGTCCTGTCTCTGCTGATAGTGAGAATGAAGATGTTTGTGAAGATGAACTTTTTTGTTGATGAATAAAAGAGTATTATATCATAGTTTCAATAGCTTCAATTTTTTTTTTAGTTTGACATTTAATATGCGATTTATAGCTCTGAAATGGTAACGAAAATTTTGAAAAATATCAATAATATTCTATCAGGGAACATTATTCAACTTCATCGAGGCAGTTTGGAAGTTTATAGCCCTACATTGATTTGAAAAGCTTTCTCACTTGCACATCGACAAAAAAACACAACAGTACATCAATTTTCTTAATAAAAAGACAAGTAATCTTTATTCAGTTTAATATCTTCACTACAGGCTTTGGTTCGAGGCAGTTTGGAAGTAGGCCTATTTAGAAGTATCGATGTTTGGGAGAAGTTATCATCGATGTTGTTATTATCGATGATCGGCGACGAAATGGGAGGCGATCAAATGGGTCAGGTCAAACGTCCAAAGGGGAGGCGACGAAATGGCGCTGAAATGGCGACGAAATGGGAGGCGACCAAATGGGAGGCGACCAAATGGGGCTTCACCGTAGTTATATTAGGGATCAACCTTTTCAACCTAAAAATGAAATGAACTCTACCCTCTGTCCTTCTCTCCAACAGCCTTTTTATATTAAACCCGGCTGTAGGGGGGTGGGGTCACCGTGCTATAATGTCAAATAACATATCTATCTACCCACTTCCTATTTTGCCTATTTTAACGAGCTTAAGTAGTAATTTAAGGATAACAGTATTTTTAATTGAATAATGGAACTCTTAGCAATAAAACAAAATGATTTAATAAATATTTAATGAAGAAATAATCTCATTTATTTGTAAGCTAATAAACAATAAATAAAAGATTCCCGCATATAAAGTGACTTCGACCTAAAATGAATGAAGCAAATTGATTTGTTTGAGAAAATTGATTGAAGCAATTAAAATGTGTCAATTATAAACAAACAACGAGTTAAATACTTAAATTCTTTGGTGATTTAAAAATCTCGGTCGAATTTGCATTTCCACCAAATTGTCGTCCACCCAACTGAAGTTCACCGAATTGTTGCGTCCACCCAATTGACGTCCACCCAATTGTCGCGTCCACCGAAATGACGTTCACCGAATTGTCGCGTCCACCCAATTGACGTCCACCGAATTGTCGCATCCACCCACTGACGTCCACCCAATTGTCGAGTCCACCGAATTGACGTTCACCGAATTGTCGCGTCCACCGAATTGTCGTTCACCCAACTGTCGTCCACCGAATTGTCAACCACCCAATTGTCGGGCTCCCGTACAGATGTAAATTATTGTCGATGCTGAGGGTGCTGTTGCGGCCCAGGAGAGCTATGAGATTGTACTTAGCCCTCTTCGCTTTGTTCAGAGCGTAGGTCACCTGTCGATTCCAAGAGAGTCTTGAGTCGAAAATAACGCCAAGGTATTTGTAGTTTCTACTCAGTCCAGTTTCTTATTGAAAAGAACAAGAGAATCTGGGGGACGCTTGAACTTTCTGTTGAAGTACATAGCCTTGCACTTTCCGATATTAAGGTTAAGTTTCCAGCAATTAAACCAGTCTTCGAATATCATCAAGGCGTGCTGCAGACGAGTGATAAAGTGAGCCGGCTTGTGTGCCAATGTCATAATGGCAGTATCTTCAGCATAGATATATAGATTAAAATTTTTAGGGTTCGAGAAATCATGCACAAAATAATTTAATAGTACGGGCCAGAGGACAGAACCTTGAGGGACACCGGCCTTTACAACACGGGATGTGGATAGATTTTCACCAACTTTAGCTTGGTATGACCTGTCAGTGAAGAGGATTTCACCATCAAAATCAAATCAATAGGAAAACCGTCTCTAATCATCTTGGTCAAAAGCTTTACTGACATCGAGGAATACCACTCCGCAGTACCTTTAAGGTGGTGCTCAGGTCTTCTACAAGCCTGCATATCTGCATCGGACAAGAGTGGGCAGCACGAAAGCCAAACTGAACTTTCCGAAGAAGGTCATTGGCGAAACAGTGGTCTTAGAATTGACGAGGATCGTTTTCTCTAAAACTTTAGACATTGAGGGGAGCAGACTAATAGGTCGGTAACTCGAGGGAGTTGCTGGATTTTGTCCCTGCTTGAGGATACTCAAAACGATAGATTGTTTCCAAGAAGCAGGGAAGTAGGAAAATTTCAGGCAGTCGCAAATGATATTGGTGAGAAAGTCAATAAAGTTCTTTGGGAGATTAATAAGGGTGTTATTGCTTACCTTGTCTCTTCCTGGAGCCTTCTTCTTTTTCAGTTTACTTATGATGGTGGCGATCTCTCCGGCCTCGATTTTCTTCGTTAAATGCTACGGGATTTCATCAAAGTTGACATGAACAGCTTCCACACGCTGACACATGATTTGACTCTCGGGATAGGAGTAACAAATTGCATTTCAAGTGAATCTGCAATGACTTGGGCCTTGTCCTGATCAGTTTGCACATAGTCACTTTGTGGTGTACGGAGTGGAGGAATCGTATCATTCTTCTTCTTCTGTAATGCTCTGACCATACTCCAAATGGAATTGTCCCGAGCCGACAAGCTTTTGAGTTTGTCCTTCCATCTAGCGTCGAGAAGTTCTTTTATCTCCTCTTGAACTCTTGGCACTAGCCTGTTGTACTTGGTTTTGAGCCAAGGTTCACGATAGCGTTGCCATAGTCTACGTGTCCTGTTTCTTTCATCAATTAGGCGCTGACTTCCAGGGGTGAGTTGGATTCCATGAAAAGGTTTATACTCTGATGGATAGTTACTAGCTTCTATGGCACTGTTATTACATCTGGTGATGTCTTCAACACGTTGATCGATGTCCTCCGCATAGTACGCCACGTCGGGATGGCAGCCATAGTCCTTAAGAATATCTTTGTAGAGCTTCCAGTATTGATGATGTACGAGTTCCTTTCGGAAATTTATGTCAACATTGTCAAAGTACAACGCCACCGGCTTGTGGTCAGAAGAAAGGTCATCAATCGTGAAGATATTGTACGGTTTGAAGAAACCCTTCAAGAGCGAGATGTCCAAAACGTCACTACTAGGGGAGTGGTCGCAGTAGTAGGTGTCCTCCACAGGTCCAGCAGCGATGATATCATCTCTACCTTGTATGTACCTATAGAGAATTATGCCATTGTAATTCTGCGTTCTGGAGTTCCAGCTTGAGTGTTTGGCATTTAGGTCACCAGCCAAGACGACTGGAGTGTCACCACTGAAGATTTCATCAAGCTCGCTAACGTCAAGATAATGTTTAGGTGAATTGTAGAGTGCCACGAACTTCACTTCACCACAGGAGACATCATTGATAATGATTGAGGCCGATTCCATACCTGCGTATGATTTAGAGACTAATTCTTGGTGTTGAATTCCCTTCTTAATGATGATCGCAGCGCCCCCAAAAGCACACCTTGCAGCATTTGAAGCCAATCGATCCTTACCGTGCACACAATAGCCAGATAGCTTGAAGTCTTGGCTTGGTTTGAGGTGCGTTTCACAGAGGAAATCAACGTCGATTTCTTGCTTTATCAAAAAATTGTGAAACTCGATACGCTTTCGGGAGATCCCCCTAGCGTTCCATATCTCGCACCGAAGTTCACCTTTGTTGATTAAAGTATAACGTTGTGCAACCATACTAAAAACTAGTAGTTGGTCGTAAGGAGCACACCCAACTGTGGGTAACTTTTGCCTAGATTAGAAAACAGATGAAAGATACTTCCTAATTGACCTCTATCATAAACTCTCTTTCTCACACACAATCGTAGCCTTCGTAGCCTTGACTACCCACGTGACTACATAATAAATGGCGCTCCTTGGTCGTGTTGAAAGCACTTGTGATTTGAGTAAAATTCTTTTTGTTACATTTTCCATAGGTTTTTACTATTTTAGAGATTTTTATTATTATGTTTAATAATTCAACATACTTTATTAACATGAAATTTGTAAAATATAATGATTTAAATGTTTGCTGATAACCTTTCATAGTTTTAATTTCATAGACATTTCCAAAATACCTATAAAATTATTTTCTAATGATGTTTATTTTTTTCTCCTCACCCAGACAATTCGGAACACAACAATATTTAACCATAACAACAAAAATTTTAAACAACAACAATTAAAACGTTCACTTACGATACAGTCAACAAATGCCGTTAACACATCCAGCATCCGCCATTTGCATTTCGTAAAAATATCAGTGACGTTTAGCAGCAACCAATCACAATACAGGGGATAAAGTTCAATTTTTTATACATACCTGGTAGGTCGTTGATGTTGAGGCCTTTATCTTCCGGTTTAGACACAGCGGCAGCATAGGATTTGTCAGCTGTCACTTTAGAACTAGGCATCCTTTGAACCTGAGGGTATTTTGGACATTTCGTGTAGCATGAAGTGTGCTGTCCACCACATCTGATGCACTTTCGGGTGGGGGGTCTTGTCCTTTAATCTTGGGGCAATCTCTTGACTGGTGCCCCTCTGCACACTTGTTACAACGAGGATCTTCCGTGCAGCCCATGGATACGTGTCCAAAGCGCAGGCAGTTGTAACACTGTAGTGGTTTCTTGTTCCCTAGAAAGGCCTCCACTAGCACTGCCAGCGGCCCAATACGTGTAATGTTCTTCAATGACTGGTCGTGTTCGGTGCTCGGAAGCAGAACCAAAACCATCGGCATATCAATGGATCCTTTGGCTTTCCTCATCAAATAACCTTTTCCTCAATCAAATTACCTCTTTTTAGATCTTCTAGGAAGTCATCGAGGTCATCTTTCTATACATATAAAGAAGGATGTTTGTGGGTCCGTTTGTTTGTTTGTTTGTGGATTTGTTTGTTTCTTATGCAAATCTACAGTTTTATACCGATCTTGATGAAATTTTGCATACTTGACCTTCAAAGCATGTGGAAGGTCACTGTCTAGATCAGATTTCGAAAAAATAATAATTATTGATAAAAAAATCGATATTCATGGTTATGGCACGGCATACTAATGAGAAATATCTCATGACCAACAATGCACGGCAAGGTTTGTGCAACAATTCTTATCAACAATAGTATCAACACGCAATTCACAGACACCCTGCACGGACCAATAATATATATCTCTTGACCAACAATGTATAGAAAAGTTTAAGCAAAAATAGGATCAAAAATGGTATCAACACGCAATGCACCAACGCTATGCAAGGATCAATAATATATCTCATGACCAACAATGGAAGGCAAAGTTTTTTGCAATATTATTAAATTTCAATTTGTAATTAGCTTTTTGACGTTGTTCTGTTTACCTACAAACGTAATTATCCCGGGCAACGTCGGGTCCTTTGCTAGTACGTAATATCCACATTACGAATCACGTATTTCAAGACCTTCTCCGACTTCAGTTGATGATGCTGAATTTTTAAAATATTATCAGACTTAATTCCAGAGACTAACCTGTTGTGAGTTTCTTCGTCTTCACATTTAACTTTGACGGTTACAGCTTTGCCCGTATGAACAGTGATCTTTTCCACTGGAACATGTTTCTCGAGCTCAGATAGAATCGTCTTAAACGGGACGCCATGAGTTCGCACGATAATCGGCTGGACATATCTCTTCGTGATCCTATGGTCTTCATTAGCCAAGCGATTCTGTCCATTCTTCGGATTCCTCATTCTAGACGCGCTGGCAACTTCTTCGTTTACTTTGGAGACGGTCTTTAGATTATTGATCCTCGTGCCTTTTCTGAATTTTTTATTAGTGACACCAGGGACTGTCATCCACTTCTTCATCGGTTCCGTCAGAGTGACTTCTCTTACAGCCATCGTTTGTCGAACAGTCCCTATTTTCTATTATATCCATAGAGTCCACACTCTTAGAAGAGGAAATATTTTTTAAGACATTACTTACCTTGCTGTTATCAACTGGATTATCTTCCGTGGAGTTTCTTGCCTTCGGAGTCCCGGAGCATTTCCCAAAGGCCTCCTTGAGTTCATTTATCTTGTCAATAACATCTCTACGAAAGTCTTAAATTCCCTAGTTGATTCCTCTGAACCTCTCCTCAAAACCTTTGTGTAGGGATTCGACTTTTTCCTCCAGTGCACTATACTTAGCGTTTATTTCATCCCGGAGAGCTTCTACATTTCGTTGAACACTAGGTCAAATGCAGCAAACTTAGCATCCAAGCAGGCATCCCAGTAGGCCTTTTCGCAGAGCACAGTTTTACCATCCGCCACTAGCAAAGGCTCTTTAGGCGACTTCAACATGGTTAATTTGGACGAAGCCATCATATGTAATTGTATAAAATCGGGGGGGGGGGGGGGAGTAACCTCGCGGCTAGGTGTGTGCTAAAGAAGCCGTCCTAAGAAGGACGCACCTAGCTTTAAGGAAAAAGAACAAGTCAGGTTTGTGAGAAAATTAATTCTACGCCAGGGACCCACTCATGAATGATTAGAGTAATAATAGGTGATATGAAAAAATATCCTTAGGTTTGCGAGGAAATTAATCCCAACGCCAGGGTCCCAGAAGGATAGTGAGCGTCTTGATGTACTGGTTTACGAGAATATTAATTCCAACGCCAGGGACCAGCACATAAGACATGACAGAAGGTGAATATCGCCCTGAAAAGGGCGCACCGTGAAATGAGAGTAATGAAGTGATACCTTAAAAGAGAGTAGAGGTGATACCTTGAAGAGTTAGTCCATTCGGGTCCTGTGTCCTGTCCTTGGATCTGTGAAGCTGTTGTTCCTCGAAGCCTCACGAGAGCGGAAACTCGGGCGGAAGACTCCGTTAGCCTTCTGCGCGCAGACGCGCTGACGTCATGCATAAATTAGGTGAAGGGTCAATAGGGGGTTTACTCTGTGCACAAAAGGTAACAAAGCAGATGTTAGCTGCTCAAGGAATAACAATTTGCTCACAAGTTATTTGTATGAATAAATGAATGATTCTTTTGCCAAACAATGAATAAATAGAAAAATACAACCTTATACTCGGAGATCTTTTCGGAAGCGATTGCTACCATCGTTCAGCAGTCCAGGAGTCCCCTAGTTCGAAAACCGACGAGTGAACTGCCTGTCTAGTGAAAACTAGACGTATTTATAAGGAATACTAACCAACCCAGACAATTATCGAAAGACTGTAAGAAGTCAAATTCGTTGCTTGGTTATTCGAGTTAGCCATTGAATTAACGAGTTATCGTTAATCGACCCCATATCTAGGTCAAGGATCGATGTTTTCTCTGCCTGATGTATGGCAATGCTTTCAAAAGGGTCCAGGAGTTGCCTTTTTTATATTGAGGATATCAATTTTACATTATTAATTGGAAAATCGTGGCCGGTATCGATGGAGTGCTTGGCTACTGCAGATTGGTTTATCATTCCGTATTTTCTATGAGCCATGTGGTCTTTGTATCTAGTTCTGATATTGAGAATCGTTTGTCCTCGATAGACCTTGTCACATTGGGCACACTTGATTTCATAGATTCCTGATTTGAGTAGAGCCGGGATTGCTGAAACAGACAGAAAGGCCAAATGACTTGAATGCAGAGCTCAGTCCTTTAACTAGGTGCTTTTATATGGTACAGAAATCATACTATCCTTATTTTTGTGGCTGCTAAGTGTGGTTATGTCCTTGATGAATTTTTTGTATCTCTTTTTTCTAAGCAAGTCTACAATGGTGCGAGTCTACAATGGTGCGTTCGTTGTACCCGTTACTGGTCGCGATGTTCTTGATGAGGGCAATTTCTTCTGAAACCTTTTTAGGACCAAGGGGATGTTGAGCGCTCTGTCCAACATGGTAATAAAGGTGGCAATCTTCTGGCTCCATGGGTGACTGGATTTAATCGGTATGTAGTTAAGTTCATTTGAAGATTTACGATAAATGCCAAATTCCAATCTGTCTCTTCCTCTGATGATAGTGACATCGAGAAAAGGATGCTTTCGATCGGTTTCTAATTCTAGTGTAAACTGTACAGATGGATAGAAACTATTTAAGTGATTTAGGAAAACATTGACATCGCACTTGTTATTATCAAAGATAGTAAAAATATCATCCACATAACGATACCAACAATCTGGAAAGTGGAAATTAGAGGTTCTAAGAATGTCTTCAAAGCTTTTAAGGAACACGTCTGCCAAGATTGGGCTTAGGCATGAGCCCACTCCACAAAATATTCCAGCACTATCAAGAGTCTTAATGACAAAGACTGTTTTTATTTGAAGAGCGACAAGGGCAACAGCGTTGTCATTCTCAAAAACAAGATTACTTTCAGAGAGTGGAGGCTCTTATAGCCGAAGGTCCGTTTATAAGAGTTAATAAGAACCCGTTACCTAAACTAATTAGAAAGGTTAAAGCAGCGGTTAAATTCAGTCCAAATTTTATTCCTCCAAATGTGGTCTCATCATTAATTATCAGGAACCCGGTCCTATCACGACTATACTGTCTGCCCAAACTACATAAACCGGGTAATAAAATGAGACCGATTGTCTCTAATATCGACTCCCCTTCATATAGAATTTCTAAGTGTTTTAGTTTTCCAGTGTGTTAATTTTGTTTCTTATTTCGAACGTTAATCAGCATCTCATGAAAATCGCATATCAAAAAGAAATATTCAGATAGAAAATGTTGAATATTATTAATTTTTGTGGGTTTTTCATATAATTCGAATTTTAACTTTTGTCAACTTTTAAAAAATATAATATCTTTGAGCAAAAGACTGTGGTTTTGTTTCCAAAAAACAGTGGGATGGGGGAGGGGGAGGGACCCGGAATAGACTAATGACGTCATTCAATAATGAGCGAGGCCAACGAAAGACAGGCCAGCGCACTCAAAATTCACATGATCATCGGGGTCCGGGCAACAATCCAGCCTTCATTGTCTCCATCTTTGATTTTAACAATCAGTATTTTTCGGATACAATGAAGAATGGATTGTTGCCCGGACCCCGATGATCATGTGACTTTTGAGTGCCCTGGCCTGTCTCTCGTTTGCCTCGGTAATGAGCCTTCATTGTGACGCACTTTGTTAACAGCTGCTAAGAGTAACTGGTGTCCCAGCCAGCAGAGGGCCTCATTGGCGCTGGGTAGCATTGAACTAGAGTTGACGCTCCAGGTCTATTACTCCATGACCTACCGGATATTTCTACAGCTCATTTTTAACGGATCTGCAGACTTAAAACGCTGAGGGATGAAATTTGGAATTTTAATTACAATTTTGCGGTTTTCATTTGACTCATTCTCGTACGTTTTGCTTAGAATTGAATATAATCGTCATAGAAGCTTTCATGCCGAGAACCTGGGAATGAATATGAAGTAGACCTTACATCCTCATGGGGTGGTCTATCATTCCTTATTCCAATTTGTAGTTTGGTTCTCCGGAATATGAATTTAGTGACCTGGTCAGAAAAAATGTTGGTTCTGGCGACGTCGTACGTGAAACGCAAATCTTGACATATCTGACAAAAACAAAAATTTCGTCATACACTTCACCACGAAAACGGTAAATCTTAATTTGGACCAACGTTACTGAATAATAGCATCTTATGAAAACACCAGGGTCGACCGGAGGTCTCGTTTTTTTTTCAGAATATCTAATTTCTGCTATGGTAAGGCCTACTGAGTTGATGGAAGGTCACAAACTATGGATTTGATAAATTAAAAAATAGTGTGGAAAGTTTCTTTTTCTTTAATTCAAGTTGATGTTAGGTTATCGAGATCTAGTCGATTTAAGATTTAAATATAGCTAAATTTCTTGATACAGTATTTACTACAAAATATGCAGGGTGTCCCCTTCTTCACTCCTGTCTTTATCCGTAATCGAGTAAGTTATGGCTCTATGAAACATGTATTTCAGAATCGTGGACTTGTGTTGCGGTGGATGATTGGAATCATAACTAAGATGTTACATGTTGTGGTCGGTTTCCTGTAAATTGAGAACTCCCGCTTGTCCGCAGCATGGTTCTTACGTATAGTCAAATCCAGGAAATGTATCGTAACTTTAGTCTTTTCGTCCATTGTATAGTTTAAACGGGCATGGAATTTTTTTGAATTCACTTAGTATCAGATCTTGCTCGGTTTTTTCTTGGTTAAAGATGACGATAGTGTCTTCCACATATTGTCTATAGAATGCTATAGTCCCATCGTCTATTAATGGTGTTACATGCTTCTCTTCAAAGGTCTGCAGGAATATTTCAGCTAAGACGATATTGATGGGGGATCCCATCATCACTCCCTTTGTACTTATTACTATCATTAAATTTACCTTTTTTTCATTCATGATACGTCATTTCAAGTTGTTTGATAAATTACATGCCATATCTTAGCAGTGAAAGTTTCCAATGAATCATAATGATAAACCAATTTCGAATTTCATTAATTTTACGATATATTCATTCATGATACATCAATATACAAGATCATGATACTTTCAATACAAGATCTTAGAATTGAAAGTTTTCAGTGAATCATAATGGTTCCACTGAAACAAGTACCTTTGAACCAATTTCGACTATCATTGATTTTACGTTATATTCGTATATTGCACGTCCTTCCAAGCTGTTTGATATATTACATGCCATAGCCTAGCACTGAAAGTTTCCAGTGGACCATAATGTTACCACTGAACGACATACCATTGAACCAGTTTTGACTGATATTACCCATCAAGGGAGACAATCACGTGTCTACACTTAATTCACAAGTCTTTTCGCTGCTTTAGCTATGGAATGGCAAAAAGAGGGCAGCATTGATCAGTGCATAGGCCGTTTATACATGGAATTGTATAGTGGAAAACGTGGACAGCTTTGATCAGTGGAGAGCCCTCTGTTATTTATGACCTTTTGAACCGAAAGTAGTTCACCGATTTTTCCACCAAGGAACTCGGTCTTCCAATTACTTTAAGTTGTCTAATGGCGAAAACGGAAGTCAAAGTTCAGAAGGGTTCGAACGCTAGAGCACCAACAGACAGACAGTACGTGGCTATTAATTTTAATCACGGAAGTTAATTAATTACTTCGTATGGCTATAAGAGATTATAATAATCAAAAAATTTAAAATAATATTTGACACAATAAATAAAATATAAAAATTAAGTATGAATTTTTTTTTTTCATCAATAAATTGTTGGCTGTATTACATTATTTGGTTTTTATATCATTTAATTATTTTGAAATATATTTGTTTACATACTCTGCAGCACATTCACAATATGCAGAATCAAAAGAATTTTCCATTGTACGAGGGCATATTGAAAAGTAATGCCTCCATGGCTGTAATTTTTTTATTTCATAAGCGGTTTTCAAAATTCTTTTTGGATCTGATACTCACATTTGTCCTCTATGTAATGCACTATTCACTTTTCGACATAGTTCCCATCCCTTTCCACGCATTGCGCCAACGCTTGACTAGTCGGGTGAACCCGTCGGAGAGAAATTCCGGGGTTGTTGTCGACACCAGGACCGAACGGCAGGTTTCACCTCGTCGTCAGAACGCAACTCATGGCCCTTAAGGTGCTCTTTCCGCTTTGGGCAGTAGTGAAAGTCCCAAGGTGCATAGCCTTTCATTTTTGAACTGCAGTTTTCCATCTTTGAACTTTAGGCGCTGCAACTCCCCTCTGATGTGTGGCGATCGTGTACGGACGGGCTTTATCGTGCTGCAGAAGAGGGTCCAAAGCTGCCATTCAATCCTCGTGTCGACGACAACCCCGGAATTCCTCTCCGACGGGTTCACTCAACTAGTCCACGCGTTGGTGTAATGCGTGGAAAGCAACGGGGACTATGTCAAAAAGTGAATAGTGCGTTACATAGAGGACAAATGTAAGTATCAGATATAAAAAATATTTTGAAAATCGGTTAAAAAATAAAAAACTTACAGCCATGGAGGCATTACTTCTCTATATGCTCTCGTATATTAAAGATATTTGGGAAAGCTGAATTTGCGCTCTTATCCCCATAAAACATCTCCTCTCATCACCCTGTATATTTTTAAATAACCATCAAACAAGTCAGGTAACCAAAATGCCCAGGACCGAAAGGATTTAAAAGCATTGGAGAATAAAAAAGAAAGCATTTATTTTCTAAAGAAGCCCTTCGTTGTTTAAAATTAGATGAGGTTGCTAAGGAATTCTCTGGTTGCTAAGCAAGGCGCACTTCTAAGAGAAATTTATAGTTCAAAATGAATAAAACTACATGAAAAGTTTAACGGAGAATATGCAATTCTCTATAGATTAGAACATAAAAGAAACCTTTTATTTGTAAGCATTCCTATTTAATGAAATAATCGTTAATCATTGAAGTGTTCTGTGTAAGGGTCAATTCTTTCTTCAAAAACGATTGCCAACGCTTTTCTACGTAAGCATGTACCACTGAAAGAATGATTAGCTACAAGCTATTGTTAAAATTTACCTAACTATAAATAATTTAAGGCATAAGTGAAAACATGGCACATCTTAGCATTCAATGTTTCCAGTGGTTTCATACAGGTACCATAAAAACACGAATCATGGAACCAATTTCGATTATCATTAACTTGCGTTATATTGATTCATGACACGTCATTCCAAAATGTTTGATATATTACATGCCATATCTTAGCATAGAAAGTATCAAATGGACCATAATGGTTCCACTAAACCACGTACCTTAGAACCAGTTTTGATTATCATTATTTTACGAGATATTCATTCATGACACTTCATTCCAAGCCCTTTGATATATTACATGCCATATTTTAGCATAGAAAGTTCAAATGAACCACAATGTGTCCAATAAATAAGCTGCCTTGGAACCAAAACCGACTATCATTAATTTTACGTTATATTCATTCATGACACATCATTCCAAGTCTTGTGATATATTACATGCCACATCTTAGCATTGAAAATATCGAATATACCACATTGGTGCCATTAAACCATATACCATTGAACCAATTTCGATTATCATTACTTTACGATATCTTCATTCATGGCACCTCATTCCAAGTTGTTTGATGTATTACATGCTGTATCTTAGCATTGAAAATTTGATGTATTAGAAATATTGCAAGCTCTTTCATATACATCATTCCAATTTATTAGAGACACCGCGCTAATAGCGTGTTGCGCCTCTTTTAGCGGCTAGAACTGCTTGAATACGTGCTGGCATGGATTCAGCAATGTGTTGAAACCGCTGTGGAGGAATAGCAGCCCTGGCTGACTTCACAGCGTCTCGTAATTGGTGCAGGTTGAACGGTAGTGTGGGGAGGCGTCAGATGGTTCTCTGAACTTATCCCATAATTGCTCGATCGGGTTGAGATCGGGCGACCGAGCTGGTCACTGAAAACCTCCACTTCATCGGGTCATGTTCCTCGGACTAGTCCAAGTCTATTCTAGCACGGTGACAGGAAGCATTATTTGCTGAAACTGTCCGTCACCACCTGGAACACAGTCATCATGAACGGGTGAACCTGATCGGCAACAATGTTCAGGTAGTGCGTATCTTTCAGAAATTTGTCTATAATCATCAGAGGAGCCTGTGTATCCCAAGAGAAGACACCCAAGACCAGCACTCCTCCTCCATCCTCCTGTATGGTTGTCTGCTGGCAGGATGGGTTCATGGCCTCGAGCTTTCTGCGCCAGATACGCAGTCTGCCGTCCGCATGATGAAGTAGGAACGGCGATTCTTCGTGCCAGGCGTTCGTCTTCCACTCATCCAGTGTCCAGTGGCGTTGCCTGTGTGCCCATAGCGGTGACAGCGACGGTACCCATACAGACCGCCTGTTGTTAAACCCGGTTCGGTGCAAGGTGCGCCGCACCGTGTGCTCCGAAATGGGTTGGGATGCTCCCTCATTGAACTGCGCTGCAATTTGTTGGGTTGTTCCCGCCCTGTTTTGTGGTTGATTCGTGCTGGTCGCTGTTTGCCTCGTTCATCCACGGCCCTGTTTAGTCCGGAGTTGTGTTTGTTGGAGGTTGTTTTTTGGCATTACTGCCATTAACGGAATAGCATTGACACTGTTGCACGAGAAAACCCAAGGAGATTTGCGAAATGCTCAACAACGCCCGTTGAGCTCCAACGATCATGCCACAGATGAAGAGAAACACATGGGAAACTCTACCACGTGACTGGAAATCACTACGTCATTTTCAACATTACTTTCGCGGAACTAGTGAGGACCTTCTTTTAAAAAATCATAGATTAAAGAATAAAGCAGTTTGTGTATTAATAATAATATAATGTTAAAACAAATAAATTTGTATTCCAAAATAAAAAATATCTTATATAAACGAAATTTTCTGTAGAGTTATGTCACGTGATCACTTCTGTGAAGCACTCATACACTATATGATCAAAAATATCCGGACACCCCTCACAGATCATCGATTGGCCCAATGTCACATGGGCCATTGGACATTGGCAAGAATGGGTCGTTCGGCAGAGCTCAGTGAGTTCCAACGTGGAACCATCGTTGGATGTCACCCATGCGGCAAGCCCGTGCGTGACATTTCCAGCCTTCTTCAGATACCCAAGTCAACAGTAGGCGATGTCATTATGAAATGGAAGACCCGGGGATCAACAACAGTTCAACAACGAACCGGTAGACCCAAGAAACTAACGGACAGAGACCGTCGAGTGCTTCGTCGTGTCACTCGCAGCAACCGGAAGTCCTCGGCGGAAAAAATTGCCACAGAGTTTCGAAACGCCTCTGCAAATGATGCCAGTACCATGACAATTCGTCGGGAACTGCACACGATGGGATTCCATGGCCGTGCTGCTGCCCACAAGCCCCAAATCAGCAGGGTCAACGCCAAGCGACGTCTGGAGTGGTGCAAAGCCCACAGAAACTGGACAATGGACCAATGGAAACGTGTAATGTGGACAGACGAATCTCGCTACACACTCTGGCAATCCGATGGACGAGTTTGGGTTTGGCGCATACCTGGAAAACGCTTCTTACCTGAGTGCACAGAGCCCACAGTCATGTTCGGAGGAGGAGGAGTCATGGTGTGGGGCTCATTTTCATGGTACGGACTGGGCCAGCTCGTTCCTGTGCAAAAAATCATGAACTCCGACCGTTATCTGAATGTTTTGGACAGCTGTGCACTTCCAACGTTGTGGCAATTTTTCGGAAACGGGCCATTTCTCTACCAACACGACAATGCTCCGTGCCACAAAGCGAGGTGTGTACAGCAGTGGTTTGCGGACTCAGGGGTCGAAGAAATGGGTTGGCCGGCACAAAGTCCCGACCTCAATCCTATAGAGAGTCTGCGGGATGAATTGGAAAGACGCTTGCGGGCCAGATCACATAGGCAACTTCTGTACCTGAACTGATTCTCGCTCTTCGGGAGGAATGGAGGAACATTCCGGAAAGTACCTACCAACATTTGGTGGAAAGTCTTCCCCGAAGGGTGGAAGCTGTGATTCGGGCAAAGGGATGTGCAACGCCCTATTGATTTCCATGAAATCGTGGCTAGAGCGCAAACGTGCATGCGTCGGGATATTTGTGATCATATAGTGTATTTATATTTGCTCGCCGTTGGACAGCGTCTATTCATTAAAAAAAAAATGATAAGCAAATTATTTGTGAATTAGAAAATCAAACTGAGCAACTTGAATCGAAGGAGTTAATTAGGGTGACCAGACGTTCTGCATTTTGCAGTACAGTCCTGCTTTTTTATGTTTTGTCCTGCAAACGGCTTTACCTACTGGAAAAATGAGAATGTTTTTCTTTTTTAATTTGTCCTGCAAAATGTCCTACATTCCGTAATGATCATCATAAAAATGTTTAAAAATAAACATTCTTAATAGAGAAAAATATATATTCTGAAATACTTTTCTCTATACAGGGTGTTTCATAATTGGTGTCCCGTCTTTAGGTCCAAATAACGAGAAAAGGGGAACAGGTTGTAGGAAAATGAATATTGATTATTTGACTTTAATGTCCCCTAATTCAGAATAAAGACATTTCGCGTCCCTGGGGGTGAAGGGGTAAATTTTGAAAATTTTAATTTTGTAGGGGTAGGGGTTAGACCCTATGTGTTATTTAGAAAGTTGTAGAGCATCATGTAAAATGTGGGTTTAGCAAAAAACCCGGTGAAAAAATCTCATTCCCTGCCCTTTATCGAGTGGGTAAAGTGAAAGGGTTCTAATGAGTTTTTCTGTTTTTGTCTACATTAGCTAGCCATGCCTTTTAGTTTAAATCAGGTTGGTTTGGTTTGTTTGGTATCTGACGTCATATATGACTTGCTTCTCTCACAATCCATTCGCGGGAGAAAGACTTAATTATGACGAAACCGCCAGTAGCGCCGCAAAGCCAGGAGTGTTTTTAAGGAAAATTTCATTGGTTGACCTTCGTCACGTGATTCCAGGAAGTTTCCTTTGCGGCTGTAGGGAGTTTCCCCTCTCTTTCTTATTCCTCTATGAATCATGCCTCGTTCAAAGTCGGTCAATTCCTTGGATTTAACCATATTCAGTTCACTTCTGCTGCTGACTGCAATTTGTGATCCAATGCATCTGTTTATACACCGCTTCGGCCTGTTTCATTGTTTGCGTGTCACTGGGAGGCCGATCTCTTTTCCGTAAGAGGTGTCTGTAATAAATTGGTCGTTCAGTGCATTACATGCCATAGCCTAGCATTAAAAGTTCCAGTAGACCATTCTAGTTCCACTAAACCACGCACCTCAGAACGAATTTCGACTATCATTAATTTTACGTTATAATCAAGCATGACATATTATTAGGACCGAGAGCTACTTTTGTTTTCACAATGCGCGTCGATCCGTCTGTCTGGTTGTGCTCTAGAGGTAGAGCCCTTCCGAATTTTCGCTTTCCGTTTTCGCCATTCGCCAACTTAGGTAAAACCAAAATTACTTCTCTACAAGGTGCAAATCTCCAGGCAAATCCTATCGGAGAGTTTGGCACAATGCCGTTCCTCTCGAGTGATGGCGCCGACAGCAGTGGAAGTCGGTCACCAGCGCTATCAGTGTTAGTAAAATTACGATTTCGTGATATTTCTTATAAAAGCAGTTTATAAAAAAGAAAATAATTAAATATTCTTATAAAAAATAATAACTATATTTTCGTGATATTTCTTATAAAAGCAGTTTATAAAAAAGAAAATAATTAAATATTCTTATAAAAAATAATAACTATATTTTCGTGATATTTCTTCTAATCATGTTCCATAAATTTCACAAATCATTGTTTTGTTACTGGATACAAGAGAGGATATGGAAGATCTGCTCCTCAGAAGCACGCAAAATTATCAAAGCTTAAGAAATAAACCCATTAAATAAATTGAAAAATTAAAGTGGAATTTAATACAAAATCTTTTTTTTTTTTTATTTTGGATAATAAACTTCAACGGTAGAAAAGCATCAAATGGATTAGTCAAATGGAAGACACCAAAATCAAAGTAAATTAATTTGAAAAAATTGGAAAAAAATTTATATAGATATTTATGAGACTGTGTGACACTTTATAAAATTAATATAGACTTAAAAAATAAGAAATTCTTATAATAAGGAAACTAGTGATAATAGTTATATAAATTATTTTTTTAAAAAAAACTTTATTTAAAGAAGTGCAATCAAATTTAAAATTTTTGTTTATTGATGTAAGGTTTATTACACTGATCTAGTACATTACTTACTGTTTATATTTATATAGTGGGCGGCGCTTAATGCAATCACTTTGGGACCAAGCCGATTTGATAACCGAATTAGACTTTTATAATACTATAGAACCTTCATTATATTCTACATATTGTAGCGACCCCCCCTCCCCCGAGGCAATTTTTCCGTTCCTTTTATTGAAAAAATTCTTGGTTTACGCTTTTATTATACATATACCTCTTTTCCTGAGATTTTTATAGTCAACGATTTTGACTCATAATTATTCGACGAAATCATCCTAGAAGTTTACCTAACAATGTGAAACCAACATAACAATGTTGCTCTTATTAACGAACGGAATAAGAACTTGACTGTTGCGGTTGCCGAGCGACGGAGCGGTAGAAGAAAACGTAGTCGATTTTGGAATGCTCGAAGACAAGCAGCTCAACCAGGAGGACTTGCGTAACTTTATTGATGACGACGAACGAGTTAACCGAGGAGAGGAGAATTATCGAAATCAATATTGAGAACTCGTAGTGCCGTGAGCCCACAAGTGAAATCAATATTGAGAACGCCGATGAATTACGACCCTGACGATCGAGAAACCACGTGCGAACCTCGACGCCTTGGACATTCGCCCAGCCAATAATAAGACGACTACAAAAAAAGATTAAACAGAGTATAAAAAAAAACGACTTTAATGAAATTTTCACTATCGCCTAGCTATATCAGTCCATATCTTGAAAACAACTGAACCGATTTTGATGAAACTTGGATTTATCCCTAATTTAAAAGATACTTAATCCAATAAAAAAAGAATTATTGCAATTCGATTTCTAGTTTCGGAGAAATACGTGGACAAACATACATATACACACACAAGTTTCTTCTTCGTTATTCAAGATTGGTGACTTTATTTATTATTTATATTTTTGTTTTTATTAATTTTACGATTTTCACCATTAAAAGGAGACTACACACATTTAAATTTAAAATTAATTATTTAAACTCCTAAATCAATAATATTCAATAACACACAAACGAAATTTGGCATACTTGTTTAGAAGCTCACATACACTAACATACATGAATATTGTGCAATTCCAACAATATTATATACATACGCATCGAATTGATAATCTCCTTTTTTTTGAAGTCGATTAATAAGTAATACAAATTTTATTTATTCCATTTTGGGGGCCCCGTGCTAGGGTAGTTTTTATAACTTCAAGCGAGGACTATATTAAAAAAACACCCTGATGAAAGTTTACTACAGAATTGCTCGATTCCTTGGGACTAGGGTGGGCAACCCCTTACTAACTTTACCCTACCTTATCCTGGTATAAATGCTTTACTGACTATTTTAGACCCCTCCCCCCACTCAATCCAGGCCTTTTATATCCCGGCGAGAGTAAATTCTACGACTGGTGACTTTGACTGTCGAATTCGCCCGCTCCCCCCCGTTCTTTCTGTCGAACTTATGCAGAATGAAAACCTAAAGTGACAATAAAACGAACATAAATGAATTAATAAAAAAGGGGGAGAAATAGGAAAAAAATAATGAGCTAGTTAAATAAGAAGACTTACCTTAGAGAATATTTTAGAGTTAAGAGCTGAAAACTGAAATAAGACAAAAAATTTGATGATAATGTTAGAATAATAGACTTACAGAAAACTGCATGAAAGTGTCCAAAACCGAAGATTAATTGTTATAACGAAAAAAACTAAAGAGAAAACTTACCCAACGTAGTTTTAAAAAAGAGTTACGCCCATAAATAGACTTTACCCTGAGACGACGTACACCGACAGGGACTAATTAAGACTGTAGGCTATGTTTAAAAGGAATTACCGAATTGTAGTTTACAAACTTTATTCTCTATTTTGATAGAACAGTGTTGTCAGTAACGTTTAAGTGAAAGAAACTTTTAAATGGACATTTAGTTACCTCTATCTTCAAATAATTTTCTTGTTTTTTTTTTTATTTTTGTTTGACCTTAGCGCTTGCGAAGTCCCGCTATTTATTGTTTTATAACTATATCTCTTGTGAATAAACGAACCCCTCGCAGGTTAAAGGACGGACTAACCAATGCCGACTGTGAGGATTTATGAACGCAATTACGTTTGAATTCCAGAGCTTATTTTTCAGAAACGAGAAGTATTCGTATTATCTGTATCCCGATCAAGACCGGTCCGTTACAATATATACACACATGTTACACTAATGCTCACGATTAATACAGTATTGAATAAGAATGAATGAAGAATGAAACAAAAAACTCGTGTATTATTGATTGCCTGCTAGTTTTCTTTAGTAGATGATCAATTTTCTTTTCATATTCGTAATGCCATTCAAAATCTTTTGCGAAGATTAACTCCGTTTTCACTGGCTTTAATAATTTCAGTCCTTGCACGTGGAATTTTTGCGTAAAAGTTTAATTTTGGCTAAAACCTGATAACGATATCCGAAGTTTTGATTGTAATACGCGACGGATTTTCAATGCATTTGTACAGAACGGTTCCGTTCTGCCGATTGATAACATTAAGTGGGGCCAGGGATGGATGAAGGGGGGGGGGGCGCCCGTTGTAATAACTTAATAATTAATAGTAATAGTAATAATTAATAATTAATAAATAATAGTAATTAATTTTAACATATACACACAAGCGAGTACTTTGCTGGAGTTTGGCATTCAACTTTTACTTTTAAGAAATTTTGTACACCATAGCTAAACTTTTAATGAATAATCCTAAAAACACTGACTTCGACTGACTCCAGCGCTCCTGGTGACAGGATCGTGCATAGTGCCAAACTCTTAACATGGAGATTCGCAACTTGTAGTAGAAGTAATTTTGGTAAAACGAAAGACTTGAGTTCTTTGATGGAAAAAATCGGTGAACTACTTCCGGTTCAACAGGTCGCAATAAACAGGGGGGGACCACGTTTTTTTTTTTTCACTATAAAATTCCATGTATAAATAGACTCTGCACTGATCAAAGCTGTTCATAACTTTGATGAAGTCCCGAAGCATTTTACGAAGTACAACATCGAGGCTGTTGAGATCGCCAACATCATAAATAAACTGAAAAAGAAGAAGGCTCCAGGAAAAGACAAGGTGAGTAATAACGCCCTTATGAATCTCCCAAAGAACTTTATTGAATTTCTCACCAATATCATTAGCGACTGCTGGAAATTTTCTTACTTCCCTGTGGCTTGGAAGAAATCTATTGTGTTGAGTATCCCAAAGCAGGGACAAAATCCTGCAATTCCCGCGAGCTATCGACCTATTAGCTTGCTACCCTCGATGTCCAAGGTGTTGGAGAGAACGATCCTTGTCAGATTCCAAGATCACTGTCTAGCAAATGACCTTTTACGGGAAGAGCAGTTTGGCTTTCGTGCTGCCCACTCTTGTCCGATGCAGATATGGAGGCTCGTTGAAGACCTGAGCACCCCCCTGAACCTATCCAGGTACTGTGGGGTGGTATTTCTCGATCTCAGTAAAGCTTTTGACCAAGTGTGGCATGAGGGCCTTGTCTACAAAATGATCAGAGACGGGTTCCCTGCCGATTTGATCTTGATGGTGAAATCCTTTCTTGACGGCAGATCCTATCAAGCCAAGGTTGGAGAAAATCTTTCCACACCCCGTGTTGTAAAGGCCGGTGTCCCTCAGGGTTCGGTCCTCGGCCCTATGCTATTTAATTACTTTGTACATGATTTCCCAAAACCCGATAAATGTAATCTGTATTTTTATGCGGATGACACTGCCATTATGACATGGGCACACCAGCCGGCTCACGTTATCACTCGGCTGCAGTGCGCCTTGAAGCAGTTCGAAGACTGGTTTAACTGCTGGAAGTTGAACCTTAACGTCGGAAAGTGCAAGGCTTTGTACCTCTATAGGAAGCTCAAGCATCCCCCAGATTCTCTTGTTCTGTTTAATAAGAAACTGGACTGGGTGGACAATTACAAGTACCTGGGAGTTATCATTGACTCAAGACTCTCATGGAACCAGCACGTGTCCTATGCTCTGAACAAAGCGAAGAGGGCTAAGTATAGTATCATAGCTCTTATGGGTCGCAACAGCGCCCTCAGCATTGACAACAAGCTACTTCTGTACAAATCGATTATCCGGACCATACTCCTCTATGGCATGCCTGCGTGGGCGAATATCTATAAAAGCAGATGGAGTGAACTACAGTCATTCCAGAATGTTACCCTGAGGACCATTGCCCAGCTGGACAGAAGGTCGGTGAAAAACCAATCCATCCACCTCGATTTAAACATGGCCCATATCGGTAAGTTTATACAGGATCTCCTTTTGATTATGATACAGAAGATGAAGACTCACGACAATAAGCTTGTGAAAGGGATACTGGAGAACTCAATGAATATGAACTGGCATACGAAGTATCGTAAACCGAGGCACGTTCTTGACATCAATTTTGAAGATATTAGCAACGTCTCTTTCCCAGACTACTGGAAGATGTGGTAATCTTATTTCTCCTTGTATTTTTTATTTCGTTTGTTTTTTGTTTCTGACAATCGTCAATCTTACTTTCTTTTTTGTATAATATGGAAGACCGCTTGGGTTGGTTAGGCTTCTTGACTACCTCAGTGTATTTCCTTTGCAGTTTATTCTGGTTAGATGAGCTTTGTGAAAGCGCTGCTTTCGTCCCATCCTAACGAATGTACACTTCACTGTTCGATTGTCGATTGTCGATTGTCAAAGCTGTTCATAGGCATATATATCATAGGCATATATATCAGGAGGCATCGATATATCAGGAGGACGGAACCTAGGCTGAGGACGATCAGGACGATCAAAACGGACTAGCTCTTCAAGGTATCACTCTACTCTCTTTTCAGGTATCATTTCATTATTTTCATTTCACGGTGCGCCCTTTTCAGGGCGATATTCACCTTCTGTTACGTCTTATGTGCTGGTCCCTGGCGTTGGAATTAATATTCCCGTAAACCAGTACATCAAGACGCTCATTATCCTTCTGGGTCCCTGGCGTTGGGATTAATTTCCTCGCAAACCTAACTAAGGACATTTTCTCATATCATCTATTATTATTTTAATCATTCACGAGCGGGTCCCTGGCGTAGAATTAATTTTCTCGCAAACCTGACTTGTTCTTTTTTCTTAGAGCTAGGTGCGTCCTTCTTAGGACGGCTTCTTTAGCACACACCTAGCTTCTGTTACTCCCCCCCCCCTGGTTCAATACATTTATATATGATGGCTTCGTCCAAATTAACCAATTTGAAGTCGGCTAAAGAGCATTTGCTAGTGGCGGATGGTAAAACTGTGTCCTGTGAAAAGGCCTACCGGGATGCCTGCTTGGATGCTAGGTTTGCTGCTTTTGACCTAGTGTTCAACGAAATGTTAGAAGCCCTCCGGGATGAAATAAACGCTAAGTATAGTGCACTGGAGGAAAAAGTCGAATCCCTACACAAAAGTTTTGAGGAGAAGTTCGAAGGTATCAATAAGGAAATTAAGGACTCTGGTAGAGATGTTATTGACAAGATAAGCGAACTTAAGGAAGCCTTTGGAAAATGCTCCGGGACTCCGAAGGCAAGTAACTCCACGGAAGATAATCCAGTTGATAGCAGCAAGGTAAGTAATGTCTTAAAAACTATTTCCTCTTCTAATAGTATGGAGTCTATGGATATAATAGAAAATAGTGACTGTTCGACAAACGGTGGCTGTAAGAGAAGTCACTCTGACGGAACTGATGAAGAAGTGGACGACAGTCCCTGGATTGGTGTCACTAATAAAAAATTCAGAAAAGGCACGAGGATCGATAACCTAAAGACCGTCTCCAGCATAAATGAAGAAGTCGTCAGCGCGACTAGAATGAGGAATCCGAAGAATGTACAAGGTCGCTTGGCTAATAAAGACCATAGGATCACGAAGAGGTATGTACCGCCAATTATCGTGCGGACTCATGGCGTCCCGTTTAAGACGATTTTAACTGAGCTCGAGAAGCATTTTCCAGTCGAAAAGATCGCCGTTCATACGGACAGAGCTGAATCCATCAAGGTTAAATGTGAAGATGAAGAAACACACAACAGGTTAGTCTCTGGCATTAAATCTGATAATATTTTAAAAATTCAGCATCATCAACTGAAGTCGGAGAAGGTCTTGAAATACGTAATTCGTAATGTGGATGTTACGTATGACCTCGATGACTTCCAAAGAGACCTAAAAAGAACCAACTACTTCCCGGAAAAAGTTATTCCATTGAGGAAAGCCAAAGGATCCATTGATATGCCAATGGTTTTGGTTCTACTTCCGAGCACCGAACACTACCAATCATTGAAAAAAGTAACACGTATTGGGCCGCTGGCAGTTTCAGTGGAGGTCTTTCGAGGGAACAAGAAGCCACTACAGTGTTACAACTGCCTGCGCCTCGGACACGTATCCATGGGCTGCACGGAAGATCCTGGTTGTAATAAATGTGCTGAGGGGCACCAGTCAAGAGATTGCCCCAAGATCAAAGGACAAGACCCCCCAAAATGCATCAGATGTGGTGGACAGCACACATCAAGCTACACGAAATGATCAAAGTACCCCCACGTTCAAAGGATTTCTAGTTCTAAAGTGACAGCAGGCAAATCCTATGCTGCCGCTGTGTCTACGCCGGAAGATAAAGGCCTCAACATCAACGACCTACCAGGTATGTATAAGCAATTAGGACGTATCTTTAATCTGTTTTCTAATCTAGGCAAAAGTTACCCACAGTTGAGTGGGCTCCTTACGACCAACTAATTTAGTATGGCTGCACAACGTTATACTGTAATCAACAAAGGTGAACTTCGATGCGTGATATGGAACGCTAGGGGCATTCCCCGAAAGCGTATCGAGTTTCACAACTTTCTGATAAATCACGAAATTGACGTGGCTTTCCTCTGTGAAACTCACCTCAAACCAAGCCAAGACTTCATGCTACCTGGCTATTGTGTGTACCGTAAGGATCGAATGGCTTCAAATGCTGCAAGATGTGCGTCTGGGGGTGCTGCGATCATCGTTAGGAGGGGAATTCAACACCAAGAATAAGTATCCAAGTCTTATGCAGGTATGGAATCAGCCTCCATCATTATCAATGACGTCTCCTGTGGTGAAGTGAAGTTCGTAGCGCTCTACAATTCACCTAAACATTATCTTGACATTTGCAAGCTTGATGAACTCTTCAGTGGTGACACTCCAGTCGTCCTGGCTGGTGACCTAAATGCCAAGCATCCAAGCTGGAACTCCAGAATGCAGAATTACAACGGCATGATTCTCTTTAGGTACATACAAAGTAGAGATGATATCATCGCTGCTGGACCTGTGGAGGACACCTACTACTGCGACCACTCCCCTAGTAGTAACGTTTTGGACATCTCGCTCTTGTAGGGTTTCTTCAAACCGTACAATATCTTCACGATTGATGACCTTTCTTCTGACCACAAGCCTGTGGCGTTGTACTTTGACAATGTTGACATAAATTTCCGAGAGGAACTCGTACATCATCAAGACTGGAGGCTCTACAAAGATATTCTTAAGGACTATGGCTACCATCCCGACGTTGCTTACTGTACAGAGGACATCGATCAACTTGTTGATGACATCACCAGATGTATTAACAGTGCTATAGAAGTCAGTAAGTATCCATCAGAGAAAAAACCTTCTCATCGAATCCAACTCTCTCCTGGAATCCAACGCCTAATTGCTGAAAGAAACAGGACCCGTAGACTTTGGCAACGCTATCGTGAACCTTGGCTCAAAACCAAGTACAACAGGTTAGTGCGAAGAGTTCAAGAGGAGATAAAAGAGCTTCGCGACGCTAGATGGAATGAAAAACTCAAAAGCTTGTCGACTCGCGACAATTCCATTTGGAGTATGGTTAGAGCTTTACAGAAGAAGAAGAACGTCATGCTTCCTCCACTCCGTACACCACAAGGTAACTATGTGCAAACTGATCAGGACAAGGCCCAAGTCATTGCAGATTCACTGGAACTGCAGCTTGTTGCTCCTACCAACGATAAGCCCGAGAGCCAAATCATGTCTCGGCGTGTGGAAGAAGGTATTTACAACTTTGATGAAGTCCCGAAGCATTTTACGAAGTACAACATCGAGGCTGGTGAGATCGCCAACATCATAAATAAACTGAAAAAGAAGAAGGCTCCAGGAAAAGACAAGGTGAGTAATAACGCCCTTATGAATTTCCCAAAGAACTTTATTGAATTTCTCACCAATATCATTAGCGACTGCTGGAAATTTTCTTCCCTGTGGCTTGGAAGAAATCTATTGTGTTGAGTATCCCAAAGCAGGGACAAAATCTTGCAATTCCCGCGAGCTACCGACCTATTAACTTGCCACCCTCGATGTCCAAGGTGTTGGAGAGAACGATCTTTGTCAGATTCCAAGATCACTGTCAAGCAAATAACCTTTTACGGGAAGAGCAGTTTGGCTTTCGTGCTGCCCACTCTTGTCCGATGTAGATATGGAGGCTCGTTGAAGACCTGAGCACCCCCCTGAACCTATCCAGGTACTGTGGGGTGGTATTTCTCGATGTCAGTAAAGCTTTTGACCAAGTGTGGCATGAGGGCCTTGTCTACAAAATGATCAAAGACGGGTTCCCTGCCGATTTGATCTTGATGGTGAAATCCTTTCTTGACGGCAGATCCTATCAAGCCAAGTTTGGAGAAAATCTTTCCGCACCCCGTGTTGTAAAGGCCGGTGTCCCTCAGGGTTCTGTCCTCGGGCCTATTCTATTTAATTACTTTGTACATGATTTCCCAAAACCCGATAATTGTAATCTTTATTTTTATGCGGACGACACTGCCATTATGACATGGGCACACCAGCCGGCTCACGTTATCATTCGGCTGCAGTACGCCTTGAAGCAGTTCGAAGACTGGTTTAACTGCTGGAAGTTGAACCTTAACGTCAGAAAGTGCAAGGCTTTGTACCTCGATAGGAAGCTCAAGCATCCCCCAGATTCTCTTGTTCTGTTTAATAAGAAACTGGACTGGGTGGACAACTACAAGTACCTGGGAGTTATCATTGACTCAAGACTCTCATGGAACCAGCATATGTCCTATGCTCTGAACAAAGCGAAGAGAGCTAAGTACAGTATCATAGCTCTTATGGGTCGCAACAGCGCCCTCAGCATTGACAACAAGCTACTTTTGTACAAATCGGTTATCCGGACCATGCTCCTCTATGGCATGCCTGCGTGGGCGACTATCTGTAAAAGCAGATGGAGTGAACTACAGTCATTCAAGAATGTTACCCTGAGGACTATTGCCCAGCTGGACAGAAGGACGGTGAAAAACCAATCCATCCACCTCGATTTAAACATGGCCCATATCGGTAAGTTTATACAGGATCTCCTTTTGATTATGATACAGAATATGAAGACTCACGACAATAAGCTTGTGAAAGGGATACTAGAGAACTCAATGAATATGAACTGGCATACAAAGTATCGTAAACCGAGGCACGTTCTTGACATCAATTTTGAAGATATTAGCAACGTCTCTTTCCCAGACTACTGGAAGATGTGATAATCTTATTTCTCCTTGTATTTTTTATTTCGTTTGTTTTTTGTTTCTGACAATCGCCAATTTTATTTTCTTTTTTGCATGATATGGAAGACCGCTTGGGTTGGTTAAGCTTCTTGACTACCTCAGTGTATTTCCTTTGGAGTTTATTCTGGTTAGATGAGCTTTGTGAAAGCGCTGCTTTCGTCCCATCCTAACGAATGTACACTTCACTGTTCGATTGTCGATTGTCGATCAAAGCTGTTCTCTCTTTGACATTCCATAGCTAAGGCAGAGAAAAGGCTTGTGAATTAATTGAAGACACGTGATGGTCTTCCTTTACGGTTAAAATACAAGGTTGTTAAAAAGAAGATGGCCTCTATCGGCCGATTTCTCTCAAAAGCACTCTCATTGCCTTGTGGGATTGGGACGTCACCTGTAAGTTTTGAAGCAAGCGATTTGTATCTTTTAACATAACAAAAGCTGAGATGGCTGGAGTTCTATTTGCTTTTGCTAAAAATAAACGCAATTATTTATTAGTTCTAGTCCAATGTTATAATCTGGAGTAGATTGATTAGATCTCACTGCATTTATTCTTTCATGGCAATAGATACGAGCAAAATTTCATTAAATACGCACACTCCCACCCCTTTATATAATGAAAAAGAGCACACTCTAAAGAGTAGTATTCCTAAATAATGTGCTCTTGATACGAATGTTAAAACGCAAAAATCCAACAGATTGCACTACGAGATGATCGAAGTTAAAAGTAAATTCGAAACCTGAAAGTTTAGAAAATAAAATATACAGAACACGCTTCGCTTTCATCTTCACCTCCTTCACTCGTACCAAGTATTTAAACTGTTCATTGGCTTCAGATTCGTTTAATCACGTTCGGAAAAACGACGAGTTGGGATACGCTTTCACGCTCCTCCACTGTAATTAGAGCAAAGCGAAAGTGTTCAGGCTCAAACAGAAAGTAATCGGATATGTAAACATTACTTTTTTCCCTATCTTTTTGTTTACAACTATGCAAGTATCGGCAGATGTTTTAATAGTGTACTAGCACTTAATGCTAAATGATTGAATACTGTAAAAGGTTAATCGTTTTGACTGGTAAGGATTGCTTTGACGAGATGGCCTTGCTGTTGCAATAAGGTATTTCTTTTTTATTTTAGTGCCAATGTATATAAATAGACCTTTTATTTGCATTGTCTGAATTTTTAACACATGTTATTCTAATAAACTTTTTCTATAAAATCTTGTCACGATAATAAATAGTAGAAATAGGCTGGAAAATAGGGGTCCCCACCGGTATTCCCTATAGTTTTCTATGGCGTTCGTCTTCTCTAAACCCTCCAGGTGATGTCACAGTTCAGTAGCCAATGACCATCGACCACCCCGATAGAGGCCACCTTCTCTTTAACAACCTTGGTTAAAATCAGTCAAAACTGGTTCAATGGTACGTGGTGTAGTGGTACCATTATGGTCCATTAAAAACTTATAATGTTCAGATATGGCATGTAATATATCAAACAGTTTGGAATAACATGTCAAGATTGATTATATAACGTATCATCATGTAAGTTATTTTAATTTTATTTTGCTGTGATCGATAATAGTAGTACTAACATCGAAAGTAGCGATAGCGTTGTATTCCCGCAATAACATTAACTTTAAGTTAAATAACCGAAAAAAACGAGTTTTATTTAACAGTGAGTTAAAAAGACAACTCACAGTAGAGTTTACTGGATAAAATGAGATAAAGAAAAATTAACTTGAATTTTTTTTAACAAAACGGTTACTGACCTACAATTCACTAAAATCTAGTACACTAGTCTGCAGAACGTAACCACAATATAAACATTACAATATACATTACTATTCTGACAAAAAGTATACTGGCCAACAGTACAACATTGCACTTCACCAAAAGTGTAATAAAACCTGCACAGAAGTGCAATACAAAAGAACATACAGTTTGTGTTCATTTGAACCGTTATAAAAACGATCGAGGACACATCTAATAAATTTGCAAAAAGCAAAGAAATTAATGGGCATCGTACAAATATCAGAAATTAAAACTCTTCCGCCCGAGAATGGGAAAGAAATCTCAGCCCCTTCCATTCCTACAGTTTGAGTGGGCTAACCTTAAAAAGGTAAATGCAACAGCATTTATACCCCGTCCAATGAAAATTGGAGTGGGCGTGTCCAGTTAAACTTTCTATTTCAAATGTTAGACATTGTTGATTCTATTTTGGCAACAATGTCTAACAATTGAAAAAAGAAGTTTAACTGGACACGACCACTCCAACTTTCGTTGGACAGAGTATAGTAAATACTGTCCATAAGCTCAAACAATAGAAGTTATGAATACTAGTATCAAAAGTTTCGATATCAGCATACAAAACTAAATATGAAAAAGTATCAAAAAAAGAAAGGATGAGAAATAAAAAGGAAAATGACAACATGTGGACATGACGACATAAAAAGTGATAACATGTCGGCAGCAACAACAAACGTGGACACTGAATCTGGAGAAAAGCCTTGGATAAAAAATACAAAATAGATATAATAAAAAACAAAATAAGTAAAATTTCTATTACAAATTCGCAAATATTATAAAAATACAATAATAATTGACGCGTTGTTGAACAAAAGAATCTGATTTACAAAATAATCCCAATATTTTAAGACTTCATAAAAAAATAGCTGGTAGAAATAGAAGGCTTCACAATATGGAAAAAGATGAATAATGGCAATGTCCAATCAATCAAAGGCTGAGCTTTGTTCAAGTCAACTGGGTTTAAATGGCCCATGATAATAAGGTTCAAGAACAGTGAAGTGGTGAGCATAACTTCATTAGTTGCAGACGTTTTTTCGACAACAATTGTCACGCGGTATGCCAGAGCGTGAAAACAATGGTCACCAACAGCATATAGCTATTATCACGGTCTATAGATATTCATGGTCATCGAGCTTCGGCCATTTTCCATTGTTTCGAGAAGCTAAGGAAAACAGATTGCGCCAGGTGCGCATAGATCGCACTAAGGCCGACCATGATCTGCGATAGAGTTTTTTTTATTGAAACTGAAAATGAAAGTAAAGTTTGTATCTAAAGATAGGGCGGCGCTGTAGGCGCAGTTGGGCCGATTGTACACTGCAGCGCCACTTTTCAATAGAGTTCTCGCCCTACTGGGAGCTAGAAACTTTAGCTTCATTTTAACACTGGAGCTCGATGACCATGAATATCTATAGACTGATACTATGACCTCTGTATTACTGATAGCATGACCTCCTTTATTATTACAGACCTGTTTTACTGAATATTTTCCATTGTTGCTTTTGGCATTTCTCAATATTGCCATGGTGCTGTTTAACCTCCCTTTTGTTACCAACTGAGATACAAAAATGTAGTACAAACAAAATAAAATAAAATACATAACGTATTAAAAACTTCTTGCATAGAATCTTTTATTTTAAAAGGGAGCTAAATAGAGAATAAAAAGAAACTTAAATTTGGTTAATGAAAGGAATGCTTATTCAGTTTATTTTTAACGTCACTGAACCGTCACCTGACCATCTTAGTCCAAACAACAATGTAACCTTCATTGTTGGAAACAATCAGAGAGGGAAAAGGTTAAACAGCGCCATGGCAAAATTGAGAAATGCAAAAAGCAAACATAGAATTATTCATTAAAACAGGTCTGTAATATTAAAGGAGGTCATGCTGATAGTATACATAAACAATGCTGCAAAAGCTTTAAATAAAATCGAATAAAAAACAAGAACAAGATAAAGTAATAAACATATGGGGTGTAAATATTAAACCAATAATATTTGCACATTACAATTATAACGTATAATTCATAATAGTTAAATTTGGTTCAGTGGTACGTGGTTTAGTGGAACCATGATGGTCTTTTGGTAATTTCAATGCTAGGCTATGTCATGTAATATATCAAACAGCTTGTAATGTCGTGTAATGAACGAATATAATGTAAAATTAATGATAGTCCAAATTAGTTTAAAGGTACGTGGTTTAGTGGAACTATGATGGTCTATTGGAACTTTCAATGCTAGCTATGGCATATAATATATCAAACACTTTCGAATGACGTGTCATGAATGAATATAACGAGAAATTAATGATAGCTGAAATTGGTTCAATGGTAAGTATTTTAATTATATCATTATGACACCATTGGTAACTTTCAATGGTAAGATTTCAAATGTGATTACTTATGCGTTACATTATCAATAATTAACTTCTCTTTGGCATATTGTTATCAGTAGATTGCAGCTAATTGCTCTCTACAACAGTACATGCTTACATGGAAACGGTTTAGCAATATATTATGAAGAAGTATTGGATCCTTGCACAGAACGTTCAACAATTGACGCAGATTTCATTATACAGGAATGCTTACATATAAAAAAGCTCTTAGTCTTGTTGCATATGAATGTAGTTCGCGACAGTGGGTCGTAGCGGTGATCGTCTCCCCCCTGCTACAGGAGTCTGTAATTGACTAAACCACGGATGTTCCACCAAACTGTAACCATGAGCTTCCTGGTGTGCAGCCGGGGTTTAGGAAACGGTCGCGGGGGTTCATCAGCTTCCAGCCACTGTGCTGACCGTTTTCTATTGTCGTATAGGAGCCACTTCTCGTCGCAGTTGACAATGCGATCAAAAATCCCCGCTTCTTCATGGCGCAAAAGCAATTTCGTACATATCTCCAACTGATGCTCTTTTTGGTTTAGCGTAAGTTCATGTGAGACCGATTTGTCCTGCTTTGTCACCTTGCCAATGGTCCTAGAATGTCTACTGACAGTCGACGCTGATAGAGCATGATCCCCTGCAAGGTCCCGACAGTTTTTTATGGTGCCTACACCGAATACCTTATTGATGTTTCCGAGGCGTTAGTTGCAGCGTGATTTAACCTGAACTCGTAATGCATTACCACACGTAATTCTTATAAAGTCATGACTATCTTCGCTTGGGTTCAAACGCTATTGAATACAACCTGTGGCAATAAAGTTCGGTGAATGACGTCAAATTGCTAACGGTCGTAAGAGTGCACCATCGTCGTATCTGCCCCAGACAGGTCACGACATGTTAAAACAAATTTGAGAGAATCAGCGCTGCGAGTGTGTTTATTGTGTTTAAGCAGGATATTGAAGAGGGAAGGCGTAGTACGCGCGGTCGAAACCCAAAATGGATCAGCGAACGAAAGAGACTCATGAAATGATGACAACAGTGTACAAAGAAAGTGCTATTACTTTGAAGTGTGTTTATGAGTGGTTTAAACGGTTCCGAGGAGGCCAGAACACCGTATAAGACGCCCGCGAAGTGGCCAGACATCCAACTTAATGTTACGACCCAACTGAAGGCTATCCCTAAAAACGACTACGTCAGGAGTTTCCAGGACTTGTACAGGCGTTCCCAGAAGTTCATTACCATCGACGGGGGTTACTTTGAAGGATAGTAACTGCTGTTTCATGTAAGCGAGCAATCCACTCTCAATATGCCATCATTCACCGAACTTTATTGTCACAGGTTGTATCATCGCAGACAAGCAAATTTCAGGCAGCAGGTTGCTGATAGGTATGACATCTCTGGGAATGTAGCAGATTATTATGGGTACTTGCTACTAAACGTGGAAATCGTGCTGAAGCGGGGATCCCACCTCGAAATCCGACATTTGATAAGCAACAACCTGATTTATTGCACAAAATTTGCTTTGCATTGTTGGTCATGAGACATATATTGTTGATCCCTGCATAGTGTTGATGGATTGCGTGTTGATACCGTTGTTGATACCTATTATAGTACTAACTTTTCCTTCGCCAAACAAAATTCCATAGCCTCACGATTGTACTGCTAAAATATTAAGTCATTCTGACAAGTAGTTTTCAAATTATCGATTTTTTGTTCAGCATAATAGAACAAACAAAACAAAAAAATCATCCAAAGCGGACCAACCAATCACCCACAATCACGTGGTGAACTGTTTGTAGCTTACAAACAGTCACACTCACAAACAAGTTACTTAAAATAGTTTAAAAAATAAGGTAATCAACAAAATGCTCGACCAACTGACAACAACCTCTTATCCACAACAGAATTTTATTAAGCATATACGTATTTCAAACTCATTCACTTCATTATTCAATGCCGATACAGAGTTTGGTCGACAATCAAATCGAACAGTGAAGTGTTCATTTGTTAGGATGGGACGAAATCAGCGCTTTCACAAAGCTCATCTAACCAGAATAAACTCCAAATGAAATACAGTGAGGTAGTCAAGAAGCCTAACCAACCCAAGCGGTCTTCCACATTATACAAAGAAGAAAAAAGATTGACGATTGTCAGAAACAAAATACAAACGAAATAAAAAAAACACAAAGAGAAAGAAGATTATCACATCTTCCAGTAGTCCGGGAAAGAGACGTTGCTAATATCTTCAAAATTGACGTCAAGAACGTGCCTCGGTTTACGATACTTCGTATGCCAGTTCATATCCAATGACTTCTTCAGTATTCCATTCACAAGTTTATTGTCGTGTGTCTTCATCTTCTGTATCATAATCAAGAGGAGATCCTTTATAAACTTTCCGATATGGGCCATGTTTAAATCCATGTGGATGGATTGATTTTGCACCGTTCTTCTGTCCAGCTGAGCAATGGTCCTCAGGGTAACATTCTGGAATAACTGTAGTTCACTCCATCTGGTTTTACAGATAGTCTAACACGCAGGCATGCCATAGAGGAGTATGGTCCGGATAATCGAATTGTACAGATGTAGCTTGTTGTCAATGCTGAGGGCGCTGTTGCGACCCATGAGAGCTATGATACTGTACTTCGCTTTGTTCAGAGCATAGGACATATGCCAGTTCCATGAGAGTCTTGAGTCAATGATAACTCCCAGATTCTTGTAGTTGTCCACCCAGTCCAATTTCTTATTGAACTAAACAAGAGAATCTGGAAGACGCTTGAGCTTCCTATTAAGGTACAAAGCCTTGCACTTTCCGACGTTAAGGTTCAACTTCCAGCAGTTAAACCAGTCTTCGAACTGCTTCAAGGCGCACGGCAGCCGAGTGATAACGTGAGCCGGCTGGTGTGCCCATGTCATAATGGCAAAATCATCCGCATAAAAATACAGATTACAATTATCGGGTTTCGGGAAATCATGTACAAAATAATTAAATAGCACAGGCCCGAGGACAGAACCCTGAGGGACACCGGCCTTAACAACACGGGGCGTTGAAAGATTTTCTCCAACTTTGGCTTGATAAGATCTGCCGTCAAGAAAGGATTTCACGAACAAAATCAATTCGGCAGGGAACCCGTGTCGGATCATTTTGTAGACAAGACCCTCAGGCCACACCTGGTCAAAAGCTTTACTGACATCGAGAAATACCACCCCACAGTACCTGGAGAAGTTCAGGAGGATGCTCAGGTCTTCAACGAGACTCCATATCTGCATCGGACAAGAGTGGGCAGCACGAAAGACAAACTGCTCTTCCCGAAAAAAGTCATTTGCTGAATCGTTTTCTCCAACACTTTGGACATCGTGAGTAGCAGGCTAATAGGTCGGTAACTCGCCGGAATCGCAGGATTTTGCCCCTGCTTGGGGATACTCAACACAATAGATTGCTTCCAAGCCACAGGGAAGTAAGAAAACTTCCAGCAGACATTAATGATATTAGTGAGATAGTCAATAAAGTTCTTCGGGAGATTTATAAGGGCGTTATTACTCACCTTGTCTCTTCCTGGAACCTTCTTCTTTTTCAGTTTACTTATGATGGTGGCGACCTCTCCAGCCTCGATGCTGTTCTTCGTTAAATGCTGTGGGACTTCATCAAGGTTGACAATACCTTCTTCCACACCCTGAGACATGATTTGGCTCTTGGGTTTATCGTTGGTAGAAGTTACAAACTGCATTTCCAGTGAACCTGCAATGACTTGGGCTTTGTTCTGATCAGTTTGGACATAGTCACCTTGTGGAGTACGGAGTGGAGGAAGCGTAACATTCTTCTTCTTCTGTAAAGCTCTGACCATACTCCAAATGGAATTGTCGCGAGCCGACAAGCTTTTGAGTTTTTCATTCCATCTAGCGTCGCGAAGCTCTTTTATCTCCTCTTGAACTCTTCGCACTAACCTGTTGTACTTGGTTTTGAGCCAAGGTTCACGATAGCGTTGCCATAGTCTACGGGTCCTGTTTCTTGCAGCAATTAGGCCTTGGATTCCAGGAGTGAGTTGGATTCGATGAGAAGGTTTATTCTCTGATGGATACTTACTATGGCACTGTTAATACATCTAGTCATGTCATCAACAAGTTGATCGATGTCCTCTGTACAGTAAGCAACGTCGGGATGGTAGCCATAGTCCTTAAGAATATCTTTCTAGAGCTTCCAGTCTTGATGATGTACGAGTTCCTGTCGGAAATTTATGTCATCATTGTCAAAGTTCAACGCCACAGGCTTGTGGTCAGAAGAAAGGTCATCAATCGTGAAGATATTGTACGGTTTGAAGAAACCCTTCAAGAGCGAGATGTCCAAAACGTCACTACTAGGGGAGTGGTCGCTGTAGTAGGTGTCCTCCACAGGTCCTATAGAGAATCTTGCCGTTGTAATTCTGCGTTCTGGATTTCCAGCTTGGGTGTTTGGCATTTAGATCACCAGCTAGGACGACTGGAGTGTCCCCACTGAAGAGTTCATCAAGCTCACTAATGTCAAGATAATGTTTAGGTGAATTGTAGAGCACCACGAACTTCACTTCACCACAGGAGACGTCATTGATAATGATGGAGGCCGATTCCATACCTGCATAAGACTTGGAGACTAATTCTTGGTGTTGAATTCCCTTCTTAATCTTATCTGCATAAGATATTGTACGGTTTGAAGAAACCCTTCAAGAGCGAGATGTCTAAAACGTCACTACAGAGTTTGGTTGAATTACAGAGAATATATCTAAGGGCCGGAGTAGCCATTATCCAATAAAAAGGTACAAATGTAAATTACAAAATAAAAAAGACCAATGGGGGAAAAAACAATCTCTCAACATCAGAAGCGCGGACCTAGTAGAGATACTTCCTCCTGGTCGCGAACAATTGTTACAATCGATACCGAATGCCGATTATTAAAATTACAATGAATAACTAGATAAATAATAAAATCAAAGAAAGTAAAAGATAAACACTGATACAAAATTAAGAAATATAGAAAATTAACTTGACTCTTTAAGCAATTTGATAAGTGTTGAATCTCCTATCGGGCCTGCGTCTCCGTTTAGTAACAGGTCGGAGCCGGTGTCTTTCTTGAAAATCTCATAGGCGACCAAAGCGTTCTTGTTTCTGACATGTCCTTACAAACAGCAGTCTTGTAGAAGTATTTCGTGTCCGGTGTCAAGCATATGCTTGACCACCGCTGATCTATTCTGTAGCACAATCTGGAATATACGAAATCGCCAGCAGTGTATGCCAGAAAGTTTACCGAGGGGCAACTTGCAGGAAGTTCCGGACTAGATTCAAGGAGCATAATGTCCACGCCAGGTTCGGCCGCCCGAGTAGATCAGCGGTGGCCAAGCATATGCTTGACACCGGACACGACATACTTCTACAAGACTGCCGTTTGTTGAGACAGTTCAGAAACAAGAACGCTATGGACGCCTATGAGACGTTGGAGATTTCCAAGAAAGACCCCGACCTGTTACTAAATGGAGTCCCAGGCCCGATAGGAGATTCGAGACTTATCAAATTGCTTAAAGAGTCAAGTTAATTTTCTATATTTCTTAATTTTGATTCATTGTTTATCTTTTACTTTCTTAGATTTTATTATTTATCAAGTTATTCATTGTAATTTTAATAATCTGCATTCGGTATCGATTGTAACGATTGTTCGCGACCAGGAGGAAGTATACTAGGTCCGCGCTTCTGATGTTAAGAGATTGTTTGTTCCCCCATTGGACTTTTTTATTTTGTAATTTGCATTTGTACCATTTTATTGGATAATGACCACTCCGGCCCTTATATATATTCTCTGTAAATCAACCAAACTCTGTTTGATGAAGTCCCGCAGCATTTTACGAAGTACAACATCGAGGCTGGAGAGATCGCCAACATCATAAGTAAACTGAAAAAGAAGAAGGCTCCAGGAAAAGAAAAGGTGAGTAATAACGCCCTTATGAATCTCCCAAAGAATTTTATTGGATTTCTCACCAATATTATTAGCGACTGCTGGACATTTTCCTATTTCCCTGTGGCTTGGAAGAAATCTATTGTGTTGAGTATCCCAAAGCAGGGACAAAATCCTGCAATTCCCGCGAGCTACCGACCTATTAGCTTGCTACCCTCGATCCTCCAAGGTGTTGGAGAGAACGATCCTCGTCAGATTCCAAGATCACTGTCTAACAAATGACCTTTTACGGGAAGAGCAGTTTGGCTTTCATGCTGCCCACTCTTGTCCGATGCAGATATGGAGGCTCGTTGAAGACCTGAGCACCCCCCTGAACCTGTCCAGGTACTGGGGGTGGTATTTCTCGAAGTCAGTAAAACTTTTGACCAAGTGTGGCATGAGGGCCTTGTCTACAAAATGATCAGAGACGGGTTCCCTGCCGATTTGAATTTGATGGTGAAATCCTTTCTTGACGGCAGATCCTATCAAGCCAAAGTTGGAGAAAATCTTTCCACACCCCGTGTCGTAAAGGCCGCTGTCCCTCAGGGTTCTGTCCTCGGGCCTATGCTATTTAATTACTTTGTACATGATTTCCCAAAACCCGATAATTTTAATCTGTATTTTTATGCGGATGACACTGCCATTATGACATGGGCACATCAGCCGGCTCACGTTATCACTCGGCTGCAGTGCGCCTTGAAGCAGTTCGAAGACTGCTTTAACTGCTGGAAGTTGAACCTTAACGTCGGAAAATGCAAGGCTTTGTACCTCAATAGGAAGCTCAAGCATCCCCCAGATTCTCTTGTTCTGTTCAATAAGAAACTGAACTGGGTGGACAACTACAAGTACCTGGGAGTTATCATTGACTCAAGACTCTCATGTAACCGGCATATGTCCTATGCTCTGAACAAAGCGAAGAGGGCTAAGTACAGTATCATAGCTCTCATGGGTCGCAACAGCGCCCTCAGCGTAGACTACAAGCTATTTCTGTACAAAGCGATTATCCGGAACATACTCCTCTATGGCATGCCTGCGTGGGCAACTATCTGTAAAACCAAATGGAGTGAACTACAGTCATTCCAGAATGTTACCCTGAGGACCATTGCCCAGCTGGACAGAAGGACGGTGAAAAACCAATCCATCCACCTCGATTTGAACATGGCCCATATCGGTAAGTTTATACAGGATCTCCTTTTGATTATGATACAGAAGATGAAGACTCACGACAATAAGCTTGTGAAAGGGATACTGGAGAACTCAATGAATATGAACTGGCATACGAAGTATCGTAAACCGAGGCACGTTCTTGAAATCAATTTTGAAGATATTAGCAACGTTTCTTTCCCAGACTACTGGAAGATGTGATAATCTTATTTTTTCCTTGTATTTTTTATTTCGTTTGTTTTTTTTTGTTTCAGACAATCGTCAATCTTATTTTCTTTTTTGTATAATATGGAAGACCGCTTGGGTTGGTTAGGCTTCTTGACGACCTCAGTGTATTTCATTTGGTGTTTATTCTGGTTGGATGAGCTTTGTGAAAGCGCTGCTTTCGTCCCATCCTAACAAATGTACACTTCACTGTTCGATTGTCGATTGTCGACCAAACTCTGTCAAGCTACACAAAATGTCCAAAATACCCCCAGGTTCAAAGGATGTCTAGTTCTAAAGTGACAGCAGGCAAATCCTATGCTGCCGCTGTGTCTTCGTCGGAAGCGAAAGGCCTCAACAATCAACGACCTACCAGGTACGTATAAACAATTAGGACGTATCTTTCGTCTGTTTTCTAATGTAGGCAAAAGTTACCCACTGTTGAGTGGGCTCCTTACGACCAACTAATTTTAGTATGGCTGCACAACGTTATACTGTAATCAACAAAGGTGAACTTCGTAGCGTGATATGGAAGCGTTTCACAACTTTCTGATAAAGCAAGAAATCGACGTTGCATTCCTCTGTGAAACTCACTTCAAACAAAGCCAAGACTTCAAGCTATCTGACTATTGTGTGTACCGTAAGGATCGAATGGCTTCAAATGCTGCAAGATGTGCGTCTGGGGGCGTTGCGATCATCACTAAGAAGGGAATTCAACACCAAGAATTAGTATCCAAGTCTTATGCAGGTAGGGAATCGGCATCCATCATTATCAATGACGTCTCCTGCGGTGAAGTGAAGTTCGTGGCGCTCTACAATTCACCAAAACATTATCTTGACATTTGCGAGCTTGATGAACTCTTCAGTGGTGACACTCCAGTCGTCCTGGCTGGTGACCTAAATGCCAAACATCCAAGCTGAAACTCAAGAACGCAGAATTACAAATACATGATTCTTTATAGGAATATACAAGGTAGAGATTATATCATCGCTGCTGGACCTGTGGAGGACACCTACTACTGCGACCACTTCCCTAGTAGTGACGTTTTGGACATCTCGCTATTGAAGGGTTTCTTCAAACCGTACAATATCTTCACTATTGATGACCTTTCTTCTGACCACAAGCCTGTGGCGTTGAACTTTGACAATGTTGACATAAATTTCCGAGAGGAACTCGTACATCATCAAGACTGGAAACTCTTCAAAGATATTCTTAAGGACTATGGCTACCATGCCGACGTTGCTTACTGTACAGAGGACATCGATCAGCTTGTTGATGAAATCACCAGATGTATTAACAGTGGCATATTAAGTATCCATCATCGAATCTAACTCACCCTGGAATCCAACGCCTGGTTGCTGCAAGAAACAGAACCCATAGACTATCGCAACGCTATCGTGAACCTTGGCTCAAAACCAAGTACAACAGGTTAGTGCGAAGAGTTCAAGAAGAGATAAAAGAGCTTCGCGACGCTAGATGGAATGAAAAACTCAAGAGCTTGTCGGCTCGCGGCAATTCCATTTGGAGTATGGTCAGAGCTTTACAGAAGAAGAAGAAGGTTACGCTTCCTCCACTCTGTACACCACAGGGTGACTATGTGCTAATTGATCAGGACAAGGTTCAAGTCTTTGCAGATTCGCTGGAAATGCAGTTTGTTACTCCTACCAACGATAAGCCCGAGAGCCAAATCATGTCTCAGCGTGTGGAAGAAAGTATTGTCAACTTTGATGAAGTCCCACAGCATTTACCGAAGAACAGCATAGAGGCTGGAGAAGTCGTCACCATCATAACTAAACTGAAAAAGAAGAAGACTCCAGAAGCAGGTGAGTAATAACACCCCTATAAATCTCTGGAAGAACTTTATTGACTATCTCACTGGAACGTCTGCTGGAAATTTTCTTATTCCCTGTGGCTTGGAAGCAGTCTATTGTGTTGAGTATCCTCAAGCAGGGGCAAAATCCTGCAATTCCGGCGAGTTTCCGACCTATTAGCCTGCTACCCACGATGTCCAAAGTGTTGGAGAAAACGATTCTCGTCAGATTCCAAGACCACTGTCTAGCAAATGACCTTTTTCGTGAAGAGCAGTTTAGCTTTCGTGCTGCCCACTCTTGTCCGATGCAGATATGGAGGCTCGTTGAAGACCTGAGCACCCCCCTGAACCTCTCCACTTACTGTGGGGTGGTATTTCTCGATGTCAGTAAAGCTTTTGACCATGTGTGGCATGAGGGCCTTGTCTACAAAATGATTAGAGAAGGGTTCCCTGCCGATTTGATTTTGTTAGTGAAATCCTTTCTTGGCGGCAGATCCTATCAAGCCAAAGTTGGAGAAAATCTTTCCACGCCCCGTGTTGTTATGGCCGTTGTCTCTCAGGGTTCTGTCCTCGGGCCTGTGCTAGTTAATTATTTTGTACATGATTTCCCGTAACCCTATAATTGTAATCTTTGTTTTTATGCGGATGATACTGCCATTATGATATGGACACACCAGCTAGCTCACGTTATCACTCAGCTGCAGTGCGCCTTGAAGCAGTTCGAAGACTGGTTTAACTGCTGGAAGTTGAACCTTAACGTCGGAAAGTCCAAGGCTTTGTACCTCAATATGAAGCTCAAACGTCCCGCAGATTCTCTTGTTTAGTTCAATAAGAAACTGGACTGGGTGGACAACTACAAATATCTGGGAGTTATCATTGACTTAAGACTCTCATGGAACCGGCATTTGTCCTATGCTCTGAACAAAGCGAAGAGGGCTAAGTACAGTATCATAGCTCTCATGGGTCACAACAGCGCCCTCAGCGTAGACTACAAGCTACTTCTGTACAAATCGATTATCCGGACCATACTCCTCTATGGCATGCCTGCGTGGGCAACTATCTGTAAAACCAGATGGACTGAACTATAGTCATTCCAGAATGTTACCTTGAGGACCAATGCTCAGATGGACAGAAGGACGGTGATAAACCAATCCATCCACATGGATTTAAACATGGCCCATATCGGAATGTTTATTCAGGATCTCCTTTTGATTATGATACAGAAGATGAAGACTTACGACAATAAACTTGTGAATGGAATACTGAAGAACTCATTGAATATGAACTGGCATACGAAGTGTCTTAAACCGAGACACGTTCTTGACGACAATTTTGAAGATATTAGCAACGTCTCTTTCCCGGACTATTGGAAGATGTGATAATCTTCTTTCTCCTTGTGTTTTTTATTTCGTTTGTATTTTGTTTCTGACAATCGTCAATCTTATTTTCTTCTTTGTATTATATGGAAGACCGCTTGGGTTGTTCAGGCTTCCTGACTACCTCAGTGTATTTCATTTGGAGTTTATTCTGGTTGGATGAGCTTTGTGAAAGCGCTGCTATCGTCCCATCTTAACAAATGTAAACGTCACTGTTCTATTGTTTATTGTCGACCAAACTTCGTAACGGCATTGAATAATGAACTCAATTAGTTCGAAATACGTATATGCTTATTAAAAAATTCTGTTGTGGACAAGAGGTTGTTGTCAGTTGGTCATGTGGTTAGCCACAGTCCTTTCAATTATCTCAAGAAAATGCACGATGTGACGTCCGTGGGCACCATAACACAATTGGGCACGGAGACCTAACTGACGCCAAAACATCGGCAAGCATGGCTGGTGTGACTCCTCGGCACGCTTACTGGATTCGTTAAACCAGATGCTCCAGCGAGGCGGGCTGCGTAGCATAAACCTTGTCCTTCAGGTATCCCTACAAGAAAAAGTCAAATGGTGTAAAATCAGGGGAGCGGGGTGGCCAACGAGCTCGTCCTCCTCGGCCAATCCCTTGTTTTCCAAAGATCGCACTTAGTCGCTCGCGAAGGCCCAACCCGTAATGTGGAGGAGCTCCATCATGCTAAAACCATGTGCGCTGATACGAGGCCAATGGCAAATTGTCAATGAAGTCTGTGACTACCACGTTGAGAATTTCAGCCCGGTAGCGTTCTGCAGTCAGTGTTCCATCTTAAAAATACGGTCCAACCGCAGTGTCATTGTACAGTCCACACCACACGTTGATTCTCCAGTTTACTGGATGACTTGCTTCTCTCAGACATCGTGGGTTTTTGTCTGCCTAATGATGATGGTTGTGCCTGTTGATAACTCAATCCCTGGTGAACTGGGCTTCATCTGTCCACAACACCTCATGAATGAAGTTTGGATTGTCATCCAGGCAGGTAAGTAACCAGTTGCAGAAGGCGGCCCTAGCAACATAATGCAATGGCAGTAACTCCTGGTGACAATGAATATGGTACGGGTGAAAATGATGTGCGTGTAGAATGTTCAGAACAGTTCTCTGATGGCACCCAACATCTGCCGCAATTGCTCTGCTGCTTGTGTGGGGATTTGCAGCAACTGCAGCCCGAACTAGTGTTATTGTATCCTCGTCGCCTTGTGCCCTTGGTCGTCCTCGTTCTGCATTAACATTCCCTGTTTCATCCTTCAAAGAAAAACCTTGAACCCATGTTCCAGAAATCCAAAGTAGTCCGCCGCCTCATTTGGATGATCCAGTTTTACCGGAAGTTCATTCCCCCATTCAGTGAACTGAATCACCCGTTGAGGCGGCTGACTCATTAAAATCAACCATGGGATTGGACACCCGAGTGCGAGCGAGCATTCCAACTGATGTAAATAGCGTTACGGAGCCACCTATACTCAGCCAACCCGGTGGGAGTGGGAGTGGTAGTGGAAGTGTCTGACGGGCAACGACGGATAATTGGCTATTGTAGCCGTTCCCTTACGGAACTAGAAAGTCGGTACTCAGTTCTGGCATGGGAGTGTCTAGCAGTACTTTATGCGGTTAAGACCTTCCGGCCCTACATAGATGGCATGCACGTTTATGTGTATTGTGACGCACAGGCGCTGGTCTGGCTTCACAATTTCAAAGACCAGCATGGCCTCATAACCCGTTGAGCACTGAAAGTCTAGAAATAGGACTTCACCAAGCAAGTCAAAGTCAATCGTATACCGGACGCCCTGTCAAGAAGTCTCCTAGTGACAGATAAGCGCCCTTTTTTCGACTGTTTACGAGAACAGAGCCAGGATGAGTGGTGCAAGAGCCATCAGACAACGGACGTACATGGCCGGAAAGAACGCGAGGGGAAGAGGAGTAGGGGTCAATGGCGAATTTTTTTCCCGACAGAAAACCAGACAAAGATTGCTTGACTACTGGCACGCGTTGGGTCCATTGATACACTGAGGGGGCTGGAAGATTTTGGCGATACTACGCAAGCAATATTACTGGGAGGCATTGACCGAAGACGTGGGCAAATTTATTGGAGACTGTCATGTTTGTCAACGTTGTAAACCGCGCAATACAAACGTGCTGCTCTGCCTTATAAGACGAAACATTACCGGTCCCCTGGTATTGTGGTCTCTGGACGGGTTAGGGCCCTTAACCACTTCAGAACAAGGTAACCACTAGATGTTAGTGTTGGTCGATGTGTTCAGCGGCTGGGTGGACGTCAAAGCTACTTGACGGTTGACCGGAAAAAAGTCGTCAGGCTGCTAGAGGACAATATTTAGCTTTGGGGAAGGCCAGGTAAAGTTTCACACGATAGTGCCACCTGATTTTGTAATCCTTTGGTGCGCAACTTCCTCAAGGAAAAAAAGGTCTTGGAACAATATAGCGTACCGTATTGCCCTCGGACTGATCCGGTTGAGCGCTACATCCGAACCTTATGAGAGAAGCTCCGAATCTGCATGTTAGGAAAACTGCTTACCCCGTGGGGGAAAAAAAACTCCCCGAGATATTGTTTACAGTAAAGGAAACCATCAATGAGGAGACTGGTTTAACACCGTCCAAAATAATATCCAGAGTGGACAATTTGGAAGGAGACGACACCCCTCATGACCCGATTTCGCATGAAAACGCAGTGCGGCGAGCTTACTGTCGTCGTTGGGCTAGACATAGAAGAAAAATGGCCTCCGACGAATTAATCGGATTCAACGGAGGAGATTGGGTTTGGGTAAGAGGCACTATATTTCCCGTCAAAAATATAGCCCATGATAATTCGAGGCCCTTGTACGATGGACCGTTCGAGGTTGAACAGAGACTCGACCGAAATACCTATCGAGTGAAGAGCGTAGAGGACGTTCGTGGCGGGTCACTATAGAGGAGAAACGAAAGTACCTTGAGAACAGTTCTCCACCGTCATGAACGTGATTTTTTTTTTCGGACGAGCGGCCGAGGGGTTACTGTTTCCCTCCCTAAAACGGACATTTAAAAAGGGAATAACCGCGCTCTCCTTGAGCCGCATATTTGAGATAAGAAAAATAACCGCCACATTCGGGGAAAACCGTTCTAAACCAGATTAGAACCTCTACCAAGGTTCTTCGTGGAGAGGCGGAGGGTTATAACGCTCGTTAGGCATCACCAGTCCTTTTGCTTCCTTCCTCAGGGACGTTATTTCAATTCAGAGTTTGGTACGCCAGCTAGATTGAAATTTCCCCAAGCATACTGGATGACGTAAATCATGAATTATCTCATCGATGCTTGGATGTGAAAAATGAATAAAATAACAAAACAATGGACGAATACAACAATGGGAGCTAGAGAAGAAGAATGAATGTTCTTGTATACAAGCTCGGTTGCTTACAACGACGGGAGGAGCAGTGGAAAAAGAAGAAACTACTGATTACTGGGAATGCGGAGGATCGAATAAGGGCGCGATGAAGAAGTGTTCGCGTATCCCGTCCGTAGATGAGTTTGAAAGATTTGCGAAACGGATTTCTGCTCGCTGTTGTAAAAGATGAAATGCTTCTACAGATACGTGAGGTCCGTATAAAAGAATTAATTCCGCTACTGGATTACCCGTGACACTCCTAGATAAAAAAAAATAGACGTTCGAGTTCCTGAGATGATGAAGAACGGAACGAGGTCGCAAGAAGGATGATTTTCACGTTCATGGAAGGTTAATGCGATATTATTACTTCATAGTTCCGGTATTAGGCATAGTATTTGGGCCACTTCATAATTTTTAGAGAAGTGCGAAGATAAGGACGGCTCCGATGAAGGGTAACACTCCACAAAGGACAGAACGTCCAAAGTGAAAATCGTTTCCTGAGAGCAAGACTTAGTGTTCGAAAGCGGAGCCACATTGAATAAGCAGGTCGTAGCAGTGAGTTTTCTTAGTGCTGTAAGCCCTACTAACATCCACAAGTTCTGTCTTAGTTCCCTTTCCTTTCTCTTATTGTTAGTATATTGCTTAGTCTCCCCCCCCCCCCCCGTATTACACACAAAAAAGAGGTAGTTCCTTTCTGTACGCTATTGCTGATTGCGCCGCTGTCGCTTACCTTCCATGAACTAAACGAAACGCTGGATCCCTGTAAAAGGGAAAGTTTTTAAAAACATGAAGAAAAGTTCGCATTGGCCAGGCCAGTCGAGTAGAGACTAAAATTGGTTTTAAAAGGTGAAAACTAAATATAATATTAAGGGTCTGGGAGTGTGAATTAGACTAAAGGGGCAGAAATATAACGAATTACAAGTTAGACTTACCTGAACTGCGTTGTCCTAACTGGGCAAAGGAATCTAAAAACATATATCTATCTATATATATAAAGAAGGATGTTTATTTGTTTGTGGGTTTGTTTGTTTGTTTTTTATACAAATCTACAGTTTTATCCCGATCTTGATAACATTTCGCATACATGACCTTCAAAGCATGAGGAAGGTCACTGTCTGCCTCAGATTTCGAAAAAATAATAATTATTGATAGAAAAACGATATTCATGGTTATGGCAGGGCATATTAATGAGAAATATCTCATGGCCAACAATGCAAATAAGAGTTTGTGCAACAATAGATATTAACAATGGTGTCAACTCGCAATGCACCAACACTATGCAAGGATCAACAATATATGTCTCATGACCAACAATGCAAGGCCAATTTTTGCTTCAAGACATCGAAAGAAGAAAGGAAATTGCTACAACATCAAATGTACATCTAAAGTAAGATTACGTGAGTAAAAAATTATTTAGATTAGCAGTGGCATCCTTAGTGAGGTCCATCCATTGTGAGCCTTTAAAAAATTGTTTTTCGGTAAATCAAGTCCCGGTATATAATCTAGAATGGATTTTTTCTGTGAAGAGGTAAATTCCTGTCTTTCGGATTTTTCTTAGAATGGATAGTCCCTTCTCTCTATATTGTAGTGATTGAGTTATTATTTAACCAATTTGGAGGTTTAATTTAGCTTTTTGAGGTTGTTCTGTTTACTTACAAGCGTAATTATCCCGGGCAACGCCGGATCCTCTGCTAGTATGGAATATTGGTTGTTTGGAATATTAAACAAATAAAGGAAAAGTTGCATAAGTGAATTTTGATATAAGGAACAAAATACTTAACTGAGGACGCCGAAAAAAGAAAACTTGAGAAAGAAAAGATTTGAATATATAAAATTAGAGGAAGCTTTGATGAACAACCAGAAAATATTTACCACAATATGTCGTTCACATCGAATTTATGTGTTACTAATTCTTTAGATGCCGATTGCATTTCGTTTGTGGAACTTTTAATGTTTTTTTTTTCTCGGAACGCCCGGTGGCGATAAACAAGCTGTGGAGATTGAAGCGTTCGGCGTTTGGTTTCTAAGGACAAGACTACGACGCAACTTCTTCCCAAGAGCCAAAAAAGTCGAAAAAGAGACCCCTTCCCTAGTAGACGTCCAATGGATTTTTCTCGGCCTGCATGTAGAATTAGAAAGTACCTGTAAAACTAACGGAGCCATTCGTAAATGTGGACTTTTTGACTTTTAGTGAAAGCAGTTGACCAAGGATTAGGGCGAGGGAATCCCTGATAGTATAGACTCTCAATTAAGATAATAATACCGACTTCAGCTTACCTTGTATAATTGAATTATTGAAATAAAGCCCCGGTTAGTTTTGCGGGAGGCAAACTAGATCTGTGCACGGGAGGCGCGACAAGGATGCCCGACGCTTCCGTTCCCGACCTTTAATTAATATCCGTTACGCTTTATATATAGAGATTTTGAAATATATTTGTTTACATGAAAACATACACATTAATGTTTAAAGATCTTTGGGAAGGTTGAAATTGCGCTCTTATCATCAAAAATCCCCTCTTATCACCGTGAAAATTTTTAAGTATCCATCAAACAGGTCAGGCAATCGAAATGCCCAGGACCGATAATATGTTAAAGCATTCTAGTAAGAAAACGAAAGAATTTGATTTCTAAAGAAGCGTTTCATTGTTAAAAATTAGATGAGGTTACTAAGAAAGCCTCTGGTTGCTAAGCAACGCGTACTTCTAAGGTAAATGTATAGTTCAAACTAAATAAAAATTACAGGAAAAGTTAAATGGAGAAAGCATTAATTCTCTATAGATTAGAACATATAATAATCCTTCTATTTGTAAGCATTCCTATTTAATGAAATAAGCGTTAATCGTTGAAGCGTTCTGTGTAAAGGGTCAATTCTTTCTTCATAAACTATTGCCAACGCTTTTCTACGAAAGCATATACCATTGACGGAATGGTTAGCTACTAGCTATTGTTAAAATTTGCCTAACACAAACTAATTATTGTTAATGTAAAGCCTAAGTGATTACATGGCATGTCGTAGCATTGAAAGTTTCCAATGGGCCAAAATGATACCCCTAAACCACGCACTTTTAAGACAGTTTCTTCTATCATTAATTTTAGGACGTATTCAATCATGACACATCATTCCAAGTCGTTTGGTGTATTACATGCCATATCATAGCATTGAAATTTTCCAATGGGCCAAAATGATACCCCTGAACCACGTACCTTTAAACCAATTTCGTCTATCATTAAGTTTACTACAGATTCATTCATGACATATCATTCCAAGTGTTTTGATATATTACATGCTGTCTCTTAGAATTGAAAGTTTACAATGAACCATAATGGTTCCACTAACCTAGGTGCATTTGAGCTAATATCGACTATTATTAATTTATATTATATTCTTTCATGACACGTCATTACAGGTTGTTTCATATATTACATAACAAATCTGAGTTTTGAAAGTTTCCGCTAACCATAATGGTTCCATGAAACCACATGCCATTGAACCTGTTTCGACTATCATTAATTTTACGTTAGTGTTCAACAATGACATATTTCAAGCTGTTTGATATAATACATGTCATAGCTTAGCATTGAATGTTTCCAGTGGACCATAATAGTACCACTAAACCACATACCCTTGAGCCAGTTTTGGATGATATTGACCATCAAGGCAGACCATCACGTATCTTCACTTAATTCACAAGCCTTTTGTCCGCTTTAGCTATGGAATGCCAAAGAGAGAACAGCATTTGGCAGTACATAGACCACTTATACTTGGAATTCTATAATGAAAAACGTGGTCTCCTTTGTTATTTTTAACTTTTGAACCGGAAGTAGTTCACCGATGTTTTCCACAAACGAACGCAGTCTTTCGTTTTCCCTAAATTGTCGAATGGCGAAAACGGAAGTCGAAAATTCGGAAGCGTTCGAACGCTAGAGCACCAACAGACAGAGAGACAGACGGACAGATGGACGGACGGACAGATGCACATTGTGAAACATTAATACCTTTCGATCCTAATAATGAAATTTAAAACATACATACTCCGTATATTTGTATATGATTTATTTTTGCCTACCAACTGGTTGCGTATGTTGGTTTGAGGTTTGTTGCTAAGATCTTAGGTTGAATGCAGTGCGAATTCGCTGTTTCGTTAATCACGGTTGAGGATGTGAACATTGTCGGGATGTGAATTTAATCACATATACTTGTGTAGTAGATAATTTCTCAGTCGTCGACATCATGAGGTTCAACCATGAGCTGTGTGAGACGTGAACTTTGGCGATCCGTGGTAAAGAAACGCGAGCTGGGAAACAAAGCCAAGCTTTCTGTCTTCAAATTATCTTTGTCCCTATTCTCACCTATGGTCATGAGTCTTGGATATGACCGAAAGAGTGCGTTCGGTGGCACGAGCGGCCGAAATGACATTTTTGAGAGGTGTGACAGGTGATACCCTACTAGATAGAGCGCACAGCAGCACAATAAGGGAGTCTTTAAGTGTTGAGCCGCTACTTCTCCGCATTGACATATCTCAGTTGTTTTGGTATGGCCGCGTGATATGGATGCCGCAAATCGGTCTTCCTAGGCAGTTGTTATTTTCCAAGCCGGTGGGTAAGAGACCAAGGGGTCGGCCTAGAACCCGGTGGCTTGAGACTACATGGAGAATCTGGGTTCGTGTCGCTTGGTTATTACCAGGGAGGACATGCGCCTGATGGTGGAAGACCGCGATCGCGGAAGATCCTCCATAGGGCTGCTGCCCCCCCCCGTACCAAACGGATAAGCGGGTTTGAAAAGTAAGAGTAGGTGCTTGTGAATATTCTATGGATGAGGTCTTCGTATGATGATAATGCATATTTTTTTGGCACTGATATATTTCAGTTTTTGAACCAGGCACTAATTTTAGTCCAATTTGCGTGTTGGTAAACACTTGTTTAATTTAGAATAATATTACATCAAAATAAATTAAACATAATTTAACATGATAAACTGTTGCTGACACGAGGACCGTTCGGATCCTTTCTGATCCTTTTCAAGTTTAACAATGAAATCAGAATGGTCAATATATACAGTAGATCCACCCCAGATCGTTGAAAATGTGATAAACGAAAAACTATATAGATGTATAACGCTTATAGCATTTAAAATGGGGCAATTATATGGAGGTGTTAGGAAAGAAAGGAGAAAGGGTAAGAAAAACGTAATCAGAGAGAAGTGTAATTAGAAAGACCCACAAGGAAAATGGAATATAGGGCAAAAAAGGAAAGGAAAAGAAATAAAGAAAAAAGGCCGAGTCTTCCTATTGAGAACAACTTCAATTGTGTATAACGAAGTTTATAATAAAACTAGCCAATTATCACTGAGGGGGAAAGATATTTTTGCTGAGTCGTTTTTTTTGTTTTTATATGGAAGGATTCTTTTATTAGTCTTTTGCGTAGGTGTGATTCGGTACATAAAATATTTGGGCTTTCCCAATCGGGATTGTGGTTGGTGGCTTTTTTGTGTGCCAATGCATGGCTAATATCGTCAATATCTTTTGTGTTCTTTAATTCTTTTGCTTAGAAGACTTTTTGATTGACCAGTATATGTTTTTTCACAATTTTCACGGCGTGATGTGCTTCTTTATGTTCCATTATTTTGGTGGAGGACAAAAATTGTTTTATGTTCCTGTTATTTTTCGTTATTATTGTTATTTCATTAAATTCTGAGAAATTTCGTTTAACTTCGTGGATTTCTTGTATGGAAAGGTAGGGAAAATCTTTTTTTTTGTTTACGATACATTTGAGGGATTGTTGTCACCTTTTTGTTCTTTAATTGTTAGGGGGCTGGTACTAAAATATGTATGTATAAATTTTCTATGAGTTAATGGGGAAGTTAGTTCTTACTAGTTTATCTGTTAGTAATTTAAGATGTTGTGGAACAAAACATGGTGACCGGAGATTTCTAATCCTTGAAATCGCATTCTTAACCGTGTTTTAATTTGATGGAAGGGTTGATTGGAATTGTAATGTGGAATATTGTTATCTTGGGTTGGCTGGTGGAATAAGTTAAATAGAAGTTTGTCGTTCTGCCTGATTATGTTTAGATCAAAGATGTTCATTACATTTTTACTCATATTATTAGATGTGAATTGTAGAGATATCATCTTATGAAGAGCATGTATTATGTTAGGCAAAGTGTTGTTGATACTAATGATTAGGATATCGTCCACATAAGATGATGTGTTGTACTTGATCTGAATTATTTAGAACTTAATGCTCTAAGTTATTCATATAAATATTGGATAGGATAGGTGAGAGCGGAAGAGCTATTTGGAGACCTGCTTTCTGCCGATATACTTTGTCCTTAAAGGTGAATTGGCTATTTTCTAGACATAATCTTTTGGAGTCAATTATTTATAGGGCAATTAAATATTTCATTTTTTGTTTTTTGTTTATTAAATATTATGGTAATAGTCTCTTCAAATGGTATGTTGACAATCATTGAGGAAATGTCTGGTGTATGTGTGTTTTATTTATTTTTTGTTTTTATCTACTAATGTAATTCTGTATGTCATTTGTGTATGGGCTCCGCAAAATTGCACAGTTTTTGCAGGATAAATTTGTCCTAAATTGGATTACCTTATTAAATTTAATTAAAATTTAACTGAAAATGGGTCTATGGAAGATTTTTTCACGCCATGCCGCCGACATTAATAATTAGATAGAGTATAATAAAATAAAATTAAATTAAATTAAATAGCAGGGATTATATATACGACTGTCGCCTGGTGGTAAAATTGTGCACTTTTTACAAGTAAAAATCAATGACGCCCTCTCGCTTGTACACGGAGCCTATATGGCTATAACGCTAATTGTTGATGATTTTAACTATGATGATTATAACAATGATGAATATATTGTTATATTTGTGAATATAAAAGGGGCGTACAAATGAAAACGAAAATTTATGTGGGAAAAAAAGACGACGTGTAGGATCTTCAGTTTTTGTTTTCAGTAATTGCGAAACCACACGTGCAAATTGAACAATAGGTTGTAAGTGTTGCATCACGTGAGAAAGAACCATACCTCGCGCTTCGAAGCTCTGCGAATGACCGCTTCGTCCAAACAACAAAATGGAGTCAACGAAACAGGAACAGAGAGCAGTAATTCATTTTTTGACATGTGAAGGAGTTTCAGTTTCTGAATTCATGGTCGTGTGCAGAATATCTATGGAAACTTCAATGTGTTTGGGAATCTCACGAAACATCTACAAAGCCTCAGGTTTCAGTCGGACGATGAAGTGAAGGAAGAGGTTTTGGAATGGTTCCACACGCAACTGAAAGACTTCTTCCATAAAAGAATTATACGCCTTGCTACACAGTGGGATAAATGCCTTATCGCATTTGGAAAGAATTTTAAAATTCCTTATGTACACTTTGGATAAAATAAATAATTTTCGTTTTCATTTATACGACCCTAATAATTCGTACTCCTCCTGCTCCATGCTCGTTTCTTTAGTGCCGAACAACAATACAAATGCAATCTTCACTGTTTTCAACAAATGATAAAACAATGACTGTAACGATACAAATTTTTGTAATTAAAAATTGGACCACTTCCTGGCCATCAAATGATCTGAATTTTTCAAAGTGGATCAGAACCCGATGACAATACAATATATAATAGTTTTACTGTATTATTTTTAAGGGTTTTCTTGTGTTCATTTTTAATGTATATTCACATTCAGATATTGCAAAACTTATTCAAAAAAGTGTCCGAGCAACGCCGATAGCATAGCAGATCCAAACATTTCCTAAAAAATCCCCGATACATTAATGATTATATTATGTGTGAATGTGGATGTTTTGGAAACCAAGTGATCATGATGCAATGATTGAACGTTCTTTTCCAAGAATTATTAACATTGAGCATAAAATGATGATGCAGTGACAGGACATAGATAAGGCCTTGTTTATCTAGGAGGATAAGGAGTTACACGTGTCTCCTTTTAGCTAACAAACGTCCACACGACTAGCAAAAGTTTGGATGTCTGGAACACTTGAACAGTGTAGAACCTTCTAGACGCTTCGGCACCTTCCCCTTCCTATCCCAATGTGTTGGGGATATGCAGCTGGAGCTCTCGTCGAGGTCAGACGCGTCTGCAATCGCTCCTCATCCCGCCCAAGTACCCGCCAGTTCCCCCCACACCAATTTTTCTCACCCCGCCGACTTGATCCGTGCATTACGCCACAACTCAGGAGATACAGTCCTATCCGGTATTTGGTGCCTAAAGTAGTAGAAACCTCCTCTTTCTATCCGACTCTGATATCAGGTGGTTGCAAAAGTTTCTTCCGCTTCTAGAACCCGTGCCCAAGAAGGGCTCATTTTCCGAGGGGGGTGTTCATATGTTTTCAAACAAATTATTGCATTCGATTCTTGAATACCTTTGCTATATTACATCCAAAAATCAACTTTCTGACTATACATCTGTGAGTGCCATCAAATGTCTGAAATGGGCTTTTCACGCGAGCATATTAGAGCATAATCTTCTACGAGTATTCTGAAACATTTGATCAGTGCTGCGCAATGTCACCGAAACATTTGTCAACGTTTAGGTGATAGCACTGTTAGTTTACATACAATAAAAGAATGGTATCGACGGTTCAGACGCGGAGATAGCACTCTTCAAGATGCACCTCCTCTGGTCGGCCAATCATGATTTCAGATGGTGATCTACGCCAAGCAATTGATGAAGATCACAATGTAACAACGAGGGAACTCGCACAACAGTTCATGGTTCACTTTTCAACCATTGCCCGGCATCTGCATGAGCTGAATCTGTCTTACTTTTCAAACCCGCTTATCCGTTAGGGTCGCCCACTTCCTTCCTACACTTTTCTTTTAATATTCTATAACTGAAATCTCTTAAGCTTAACTAATTTGAACTTGTTTGCTCATCCGTACCCACACTCAGGGTCGCTCTTCTTTCTTTCGATCTTTCCAACTGACCACCTATTCGCATATTTCAACTTATTTTCTTTCAATCTCTTAACGCACATTGCATGCTAGTATTTACTAATGCGAAATCATTCATGAATAATATACGCTCAGCCTTATCACTAGCATTCCAACCTCCCTATTAGAACCTTTAGTCCACTTCTATAACTTCGGCCCCATTCCTCCCATCCTTGCCCACCATTTGCTCTCTATCACATTAGCTTGACTTTGGATTCCAATCTCGTCCTACCTCCTTCCCTCCGATTTTCATCCGCATCTACTTATCAGCTCCGATTTCCCCCCTCACTCATCCCCTCCTTTTACCCACGCCTCTCCATCCCTTTCTCCTACTGAGCCCTCACGCCTTGGATATATGGCGCCCCACGACGATTTGGTCGTACTCGCTGCTCCAAACCATCGATGTGACGAAGCCAGAGAAACTCTATAAAAACTGCGAATTGTCATTACCAATATTATCGACGCAAGATCTTCGAACCGAGAGCAAAAGAAATGTATCACTGAATAATTGAAACTACTCAACGACTTCGTAGACTAGGTGAGGCAAGACGAGGTGAGGCAAGATGCTATTGCATCGTCAGGGAGCGTGTCGGTCCCGGCCGCAGATCCCTCATGCCATGACGCTATCACTTCTACAGTAGATGACAAAATCTACAATAATGACTATGGTGACCTTTCCTGCGTTCGTGTGGATATTACTCTTTCTGAGATGACGCAGCGCTTTGAAAAGATAGAAAAATTACTGAAAAAAGATGGTGCAATTAAACGTAGCAACAACGATCACTTTATCGAAACCACTACGGAGCCACGGAGGATGTGAACTATTACTTCCTAGCTTATCAGCCACATAAATATCCTATATTGACTAGTGATACTGAGAAGCAACCGGTTCTCCATTCTTCAGATCCTTATGTCATGAGAGATGGGGACCAGAACCGACGTGGCATTACAAGCAACCGAGAAGCCCACATACTTTCTCAGTCTCTAGCCCGGGAATTTCGACGGCGCAACGTCATACATGGTACATCAAAGAGCGAGTTAAGAATAAAAAAGATCGATAAGAAAATAAGGTTATGTGCACGTGGACTTACTGACGATACCTCGGCAGCGGAACTGGAGCAGTATTTGCGCATAAAAGGCACAAATGTAGATTCCGTGGGCCGTTGGACCACAAGATCAGGTACTTTATCTTCAATAATTTATGTATCCTTAATTGAAAATGAATCTTTTTGTTGGATGAAGAATATTAATTGGCCTGATGGAGTCAAGGTGCGTGAATATCGTGGAAAAACCCCAGCTCTTTCCAATCATGGTCAAACGACTCCTCCAACGGGGATTAGAATATAATCAACATAAAGGGAGGCCTATCTAATCGTAAATGTATCTTTGCATACTGGAACGCTCGTTCCATGAAAGCACGATTCTCTCCAAGCCTTTATTTTTGCAATGAACCCTGTGTTAATAGCGATTTCTGAATCATGGTTGCATACAGAAATTGACGATTCGGACATATCCTTTCCAGAATTTAATATATTTAGAATGGATAGACCCACAAGAGCGGGCGCTGTCGCAATTTTCCGTTTACAAAGAAAAATCTACCTCTACGTATTCCAGGTCTGGATATTCTGTCAGTAATCGTAAAAATTGGAAATGATTTTTTTATAATTTTAATTATTTACCGAACTGGAGCTTGCAATTTCGATCATTTTTTGGATATGATAATAACTTTTATAGACGACGCTTTTTTAAACTTCATTATCGGAGACTTTAATTTATTTTACAACCTAAATATAGCCGAATGTCAGCAGTTAAATGGACTTATAAACAAATTTCTTTCATACCCAATAGATAATCAAATAACAAGAATACCTACAACCCCTTCTACACTCGATCAGATTTTTATTCCTCGAGTAATTAAGCTGGTTGACATAATATATATGGACATAAGTAAACTTGACCATAAAACAATTATCTTTACAGTGCAATTTCCCAGTGCGAGCCTACGTATCGAAAATACGCGAGAATATGTTCGTAATTTCACCAAATTTGATATAAAATTATTTCTCAGTATGTAACAATACGAACTTTACTGTAACTCAAACCTTGCCAATGTCTGAAAATGTTTGAACTTTACTGCATAAATCTATATACAATATCTTACAACAATCAGGAGCTAAATTGATCCATCCACGCTCTAGCACGAAAGTATGGTGGAACAAGAATTTACAAAGGTTGTGGATGAATAAAAATTGTGCTTACCATGAATTTATTTATCACCAATCGGAAAATACACAGACGGCTTGGAAAGAAGCTTCAAAATTATTTAAAATTGCAGTCAGAGATCAAAAGAGGAAAATCTTGATGAACTCTAACAGTACACAACAGATGTGGTCATTTATTAGAAATTCTAGGAATTCAAATTCAAGTAGCTTGCCTTCTACTGTATATGGGGAATACATGAAATGGTGTGCAAACCCGAACGGTGTAAATATGAATTCCAACCTAGACTTTTCCAACTCTAATAACTCTCATTATCTGAAGAAAGGAGAAGAAACCACTAATCCACATAAAATATTTAATCGGATGATGGATGCACATTTCGGCAGCCAAGCTGCCTTCTTCAGCATACAGGAGAGCTTCGATCAGAGTAAGCAAGCTATTCTGATGAATTGTGAAATCGACAATCAACAATCGAGCAGTGGAGTGGAAGAAACAATGCGAGTGGTACTGAAGCAGAGCTCCCAAACTCACTTGTCACATGTATAGACCAGGAAAATTACACTGAGATAGGTGAGAAACCTGAAAAAACCCCGAAGTTCCTCTTCAAGTTGATTTCATTATGAGGAAAGAAAAAAAACTATACAAGAATTTGCTACACAAAATTTGCTAAATGGATTCCAAGAAACGAGAGTTGACAGCATCACAAAGAAGATAAAACGAAAATTAGCAGTAAAAGAAATCACCACACTAAAGGCAAATAAGAAAACAGAGGCGAGATTGATATTACCGTATAACGGAAACTTAATAGAGGTATGGACAAGATAGCTAAGGAATTTGGTCTGGAGATAACCTACAGAAGCACGGACACTTTGGGTAGACGACTGGGGAACCCCAAAGATGTGATACCAACAGAAAATCAACCAGGTGTTTACAAACTTCCTTGCGCCAAATGTAAGGCAGTAAACTATGGGCAGTCGCGGAAAGCTGTGCTCACACGAATTAATGAACACCTGACTTATATAAGGAACGCTAAATACGGTATAACTAGATTTGCGGACCATATCTTGGACCAGAAACATGATTTTCGACGAGAAGATTTCGACATCCTGCACAGCACAAGAGACCCAAGACTATGCGATTAGCTGCGAAGACACCGCAAGACTTCTGAACAGTGATGGAGGCCCAGTCGATGTTAGCCAGCTGAAAAACATTGGAAAATGATTAGCCTACCGAAATTGACCAATAGCAAAAATACCCGAACCGAGGATGACCAGCAAACGACGACCAAAGACGATGAGCCAATCATAACCCTGTTTAACGTTTCCAACTCTTTGTTTGTTTTTAATGTTTTTTAAATTTGTTTAATTGACTACTGTTTGCTATGTAACAACTTGTAACTTAGTCAAAATACCTCAGTGTATTTCGTTTGGAATTTATTCTGGTTCGATGAACTTTTTGAAAGCGCTGCTTTCGTCCCATCTGAAAAAATGTACACTTCACTGTTCGACTGTCGATTGCCGATTCAAAATTCATCAGAATAGCTTGCTTACTCTGATCGAAGCTCTCCTGCATGCTGAAGAAGGCAGCTTGGCTGCCGAAATGTGCATCCATCATCCGATTAAATATTTTATGTGGATTTGTGGTTTCTTCTCCTTTCTTCTGACGTCTGTCCACAGTATCTGGCTCCATTTATTCAGTGTTCTCATTATCTATTTGAGAATTTCCAGCTTATCACAGATACTGATATCATTCTCTCCATCCAAAATCTTAAATCTGGGACTGCATTCCCTCGTGTTCTGATAACTGGGAAGGTTCTAAAATTTATGAATACAAATATAATATCGTGGTTGACGGCCACGGCAAACTACATTAATCACTCTTCGACATATCCTGATAATTGAAAGATAGCAAATATCACTCCCTTGTATAAACAGAAATGACCTACTTCAGATTACATTAACTATCTTCCAATTGCAAACTTCCATCCAATTTCTAATGTTGTGGAGCAAGCGATCTTTATCCAATTGAAGCAGTTTATCATTCCCCAACTTCCACCTAATCAATTCGAATGTAGAAACAACAGCAGTGCAATGTATTTAGTTTTCCTCCATTGCATACGAATAGTAGATGCCCTTGATACAAATCAGGTTTATATACTCGCCAAGACCGACGTTTCCAAAGCCTTTGACACGGTGCCTCAAAAACAACTGTTGCTTGACCTATATCGCTACGGTGTACATGGTGAAGCGTATGCGCTCTGTGATTCCTACTTCAATAATAGACAGATGCAGTTAAAAAGTGGTCAATACGACGTTTGTATTCCATCAGATCTTGGCGTTGTCCAAGGTTCCTGTCTCAGCAACTTATTCTACTCTGTCTTTTGTAGTTCTCTAGATGAAATATCGACCAACTTTACTTTGCACAGTTATGTCGTCGATAACTTTCTCTCTTATTCATGTCATGTACAACAATTGCCGCTAACGAAATCCATGATGCAGGAGGACTTAGAGAAATTGTCTCAGTGGTATACCGATAGAAATATGACTCTAAACATGGGCAAAACAGCATCAATAGTCATTGGTAAGGATGTTGTATTACATCTAATGTAGTATCACCATATTGGGAGTTATATTTGACCAGAATCTTACTTTCAATGGTCACATCGCATACTTGATCGGTATTATATAAATTGAGTAAAGTGCCTAGTTTTAAGGAAATGAAGCAAGTTATTATTACAAACGTTTTTTTCTGTTCTAGAATATGGAATATGCTTTTGGTCTAGTACCTAAATATATCGTCTAAAAACTTTGAAAGTAGTTATAAACGATTGCATACGCACATCTTTTAAACTATCCCGTTTTGCCTCAATTACTGAGTGTTGTATTAAATTCCAACTGTTTACCCTTGATTCCTATATTGCTTATTTTCGTTTTAAGAACATTGCTAATGCTTTGCGTCACCAACATCATTCATGTCATTTCATATTGAATTGGTTTAAACATACTGCTGATATGCGTAGACATCAAAAATATATGTTTACATTTCCAAAATTATCGAATTTCAAATTAAATAAATTTCCATTTAATTCTCTCACTGCTTGGAACCAATTACCATACGCGGTACGTTGTAGTGTCTTTGACTGTTCTCGCCAGTGCTGTATCTCTAATTGTACCCACTTTAATAAGAAGCTAAAAAATCATATGTTATCTAATCAACTGTTGTATGAGTTCTTTAATTCATTGCTTTTATTGATATTTTTGAAATAATGTATCTTTTACTTTTGTTTGTGGCTACTTTATATATTTATTATTGTTTTATTTAAATTTGATTGTTTTATTTTATTTATCTTATGACTCTCCTTTTATTGGTAATTATCAAATAATTTTGTATATATTTATTCCCAAGGAATGCAAACAATAAATAATAATAATAATAATAATAATAATAATAATAATAATAATTCAATTCAATTCAATTCAATTCAAGTTTCTTGCGTTCAAACAGCACCAATGTGCCAAGATAGAACAGTAAGAGGTACACAAAACAAAAGATTAATAAATCTTGCAAATTGCCAAAAGTGTTAATAAACAGATAAGTAACACTAACAAACAGAGCAATATAATTTGACTGAAAATAAAATGTACAATTGATTAAAAATTGATTTAAAATAAGAAGTTAAATATTAAAAATAAAATTGTAAAAGATGGGCAACAATACAGTGTTATGCAGAAAATACAGATGGCATAGCAAAATAAAATAAATTAAAAAGAAAGTAAGATAAAATATGACTAAATACATGTACAAATAATAAAAGAAATGGAAATGCCAAACATTGAAAAGGAATTACAAATGAAGAATTACAAAATAAAATTAGAATAAAATCTAAGATCTTTACATTATTTAAGGAAATAATTAAGTAATTAAAAAATATCAAAATCGGAATAGTAAAGATTGTATTCATATTGGATCCTGTAGATCGTTGAGCATGGGCATGTTTATAAAGTGGCGGTTTGAAAAGTGCAGCAGATTGCCTATTTCGGCGAATAGGAGCATAGAAATGGATACCTTGTACAAAGTCTGTGTTAATGGATCCTTTGATGATCTTCCGTAGAAAGGTCATATCTCTTTGTAGTCGGATGTCACGTAATGGTGTAAGGTGGTTGTCGTAATTAGGGAACTTTCGCTTGGGATACTGGAGGAAGATAGATTGCACTCTATCGAGAACTACATCTTGCTCCTTGGTGCAACCATTCCAGACCTCACTACAGTAGATAAGTTGCGGGAGTACAATAATTTTATAAAGTAACAGAAAAGTTTGAGGAGTAGAAAAAGTATGTCCGTGACGCATAATTGCCCCTGCACAACGCAGAGCTTTAGTACGTGGTTTATCTGCGGATTAAAAGTGAGCTTGTCGTCAAGAATGACGCCAAGATCACTGTCACAAAATTTGGAGGAGGGCAATGTTAATTGTGTCCAAATCCCAGTTTGTGAAGATGGAAATAGGCAGGCGAAAGATATTAGGAATAAGCAGACGATAAAAGATAGGAGAAGTCAGGAGAAGGGAGCGTCGGGTGTTATTAATAAAAAGTTTAGAGAAGCTAGAGAGAGAAGGCAGGAGATTGGCGCAGTGGCTGTCGTTAGAACGAAGACGGGGAAGGAGCCAATAGAAACGAGCGACGGGAGAAAGAGGAGATATGGAAAGAAGGAGAGAGAGAGACTAGAAGAACGAGTTTGGCGAGGAATGAAGACGGAAGGGATTGAAAAGCGGTCGTGTCCAGGCTATCTTCCTAGGGACCCGGAGTCAAGGGGAACTTCAAAGTGGGCACACGGACAGCAGGTTAGGCTATTAGATAATTCTCATTACAACGAAGCCACGAGTAAACCTCGCTGTCGTGTGTTCCGCGGGACATTCCCCCCGGGAACCACAAGGGGAAGGTCAGCTGAGGACACGTGACATTGATCGCGGGAATTCCGAGTCGAACTTGACAAAGTGGACGAGTAAAGGTGGAACGGAATTTTCCACGTTATCAGGCCTCGCGAGCTCTGAAGATTGCGCTAACGAAAAAGCGTTGGATAAAGCAGGCAACGACGAAGGACGGCCTACTGCGTCGGAGGAGACGTGCGACGTTACGAGAGTCGAACATAACGAGCGGGTAGAGCATAAACTGGGTTTGCTCGAGCAGAAGAATTTGACGGTATTTCTTCCGTATTCTGGAGGCAATTTGAAGAAGGAGTTGGAGCCGGCTTGGAAGGCATATCCAGTCGATCTGCCCCCTCAGGGTTGTAGTAACGTAAGCGCGCCTACCACCGGTGTGCAGAGCGTAGCGCGTTGCGAGGCTCGGTCAGTTAGCTGCTACAGTAAGCGAATTTCAGCATTGGGAATACAGCGCGTAATTGCAGGCGATATACATAGTTTGTTTATATTGTTTTATCTGTATTCATACTTACCTGTTTTTGTTTGGTTCCCTCAGGTACACGAGTTGCGTCACTTATCACCGACAACTTCCCAATTATTCGGGTTCCAGCAATCCTCCCACCAAAAGGGTTGCGCGACGGGTTCTCCGTTGCTAACCAGTTCCCAAAGGATATTTAATTCACATCAGCTACAGGATAGCTTATTCAGAGAAGAATCGTAGTAAAAACTTTACTCGATTGTGGTTCGCGCTATTCCAATAATTTGTAATTAATTGTTTTATATTAATTGCTAGATAATTTTTTGTTAACGCACTTTTGTTAATTATTTGCATCTATATTTGGCGCCCAGTATGTGCGCTCTAACAAATGTTATTATGTAAATAATTATAATTATCCATTAAACATACTTTATTTAAACTTTCAATTGCGTAGCTTTGCCGCATTATTTTTCACCCTACCACATCCTCTTAGGTACGTTACAATCACGCATTTGATTGACAGTCTTAATACAGTATAGCATTAGTGACAGTATAAGCATTGTAAATGGGATTAAAATGGTAAAGGCAACGTGCGCACATTTTAAGCCCATTCTCCTGACACCAAGCTTCTAATCGATTAATGTCGCATTGAAGACGCAAAACATCTTAGGGCAAGTGATGGTACAAAAGAGCCTAATAATAATAATATAAGGATGCCGGTCGTTCTTGGGAGACAGTTTACGACATAATCGATAACAAAATACATCGACTCGACTCTGAACCAGTTTTGACTGATATTAACCATCAACGGAGAAAATCACGTGTCTACACTTAATTCACAAGCCTTTTCTCTGCTTTAGCTATGGAATGGCAAAAAGCGACAGCATTGATCAGTGCATAGGCCGTTTATAATGGAATTGTATAGTGAAAACCGTGGACAGCATTGATCAGTGGAGAGCTCTGTTATTTATGACCTTTTGAACCGGAAGTAGTTCACCGATTTTTTCAACCAAGGAACTCGGTCTTCCAATTTCTTTAAGTTGTCTAATGGCAAAAACGGAAGTCGAAAATTCGGAAGGGTTCGAATGCTAGAGCACCAACCGACAGACAGACTGACGCACATTGTGAAAACAGTACCTACCTATTCATTTTAATCGCGGAATTTAATTAATTACTTCGTATGGATATAAGAGATTAAAGTTATCAAAAAATTTAAAATAATATTTGGCACGATAAATTAAATATAAAAATTAAGTACGAATTTTTTTATTTCATCAATAAATTGTTGGCTGTATTACATTATTTGGTTTTTATATCATTTAATTATTTTGAAATATATTTGTTTACATACTCTGCAGCGCATTCACAATATGCAGAATCAAAAGAATTTTCCATTGTACGAGGGCATATTGAAAAGTAATGCCTCCATGGCTGTAATTTCTTTATTTCATAACCGGTTTTCAAAATTCTTTTTGTATCTGATACTTACATTTGTCCTCTATGTAATGCACTATTCACTTTTCGACATAGTCCCCATCCCTTTCCACGCATTGCGTCAACGCGTAACTAGTCAGGTGAACCCATCGGAGAGGAATTCCGGGGTTGTTGTCGACACCAGGACCGAACGGCAGGTTTCAACTCGTCGTCAAAACGCAACTCATGGCCCTTAAGGTGCTCTATCCTCTTTGGGAAGTGGTGAAAGTCGCAAGATGCAAAGGCTTTCATTTTTTAACTGCAGTTTGCCATCTTTGAACTGTAGGCGCTGCAACCCCCTCTGATGTGTGGCGATCGTGTGCGGACGGGCATTGTCGTGCTGCAGAAGAGGATCCAAAGCTGCCATTCAATCCTCGTGTCAACGACACCCCCGGAATTCCTCTCGGACGGGTTCACTCGACTAGTCACGCGTTGGCGCAATGCGTGGAAAGGGATGGGGACTATGTCAAAAAGTGAATAGTGCATTACATAGAGGACAAATGTATGTATTAGATATAAAAAGAATTTTGAAAATCGGTTAAAAAATAAAAAAGTTGCAGCCATGGAGGCATTACTTTTCAATATGCCCTCGTACAACATGAACTTCTTGAAAATCAAAAGAAATTAGTAACTAGATCCAATGCTGTATATTTCCATAGCATGCTTTAGAGTTACAAAAATAATAGAGTATATGAAGTTTCCAGACCCTACTAGGTCGCTTTCACGTAGCAATATAACTCGCACCACTAATACCAGGAAAACGGCGACAACTCTGCGTGTCTTAAAAGAAAGAGAACTGTGAAAAATAGCAAGAATAAACCCATTAGCTGCGCGAACGTCCAAGAACGTTAGGGAAAAAATTATGCGAGCACAGAGAGATAAAGAAAAAGGCCTACCTGGTATGAATTCAGAAGACACAGCCCAGTCCTTCTTCATAAAATGCGTTTAAGGACAAGGGGCTGTTATGCAATAGCTGCCTCTCGTAGTTGGCTTAGGAAGCCAGTTAAAAATGGCTCCAATATCCTAATTGTATCACAATGGCTGGTACCACTCCGGGATGTGGAAAGCGCTTGAACCGAACAAGACACGTACAAAAACTTCGCCCAGCTCCGCTGACACTTCGTACGACGGGTTGCTCTCCACTGAGCACGTAGTTCCAAGCAACAGAACGTTGCCTCTGTAGAACACTCTCTGCTCCCGATTTAGTGGCTTTACCGCTGCCGTAATTGCCTTGCTCTCTTGAAGAACAGCTGGCTCTTTGCAGTCGTCTTCTCTCGAGGACGAAAATTATCCAACGAAGACGTCAACTAGTTTTTCGAAATGCAAAACATTATTAAACGCAGTCATATCTCTCCATTTTCTAGGAGGGGAATGCTTGTTCACATATACCAATGATAACGGAGATTTGTAGGCTCCTATGGTCCCATTTATCACACCTGCCTCACTTTGGTTTGCAGCTTTTTTAACCATTGCAGACTCGGAAGAATGGGCCACCTTCTCACTCACAGATTTCACGCTCAAGCATCCTAACGCTTTAAATTCCGCGGGCTTTCTCCACACTCTCCATCTCGCTTTTTCCCACTGATCTCTATAACAACAATATAGAAAAGTAAGTTCCACAGCCTGGATTCGAACCAGGACCTTCTGTTCACCGTGCAGATGGGGCAACCAATTGCGCCATTACGGATATGGCTGTAGAATCCACGGTGTGGAATTTTCTTTCCTATTTTCATCAATAATTTAAACATCTGAGGTTTGGCGTGTAAAAATCCTCATAAGACCAGCCAATAATTAAACCTTAACGAATATTACACCAGTATTTAAGATAGTCCCAGCCTGCGAACTGGGTACTGCTCCAACCAGCCCTAAGGCCATGTAGATAAAGTTAATGATTGCATGTCCGATGTGGCACAAGTGGTTGGCGCGTCTGGACGGTGAGCAGTAGGCTCCTGGTTCGAACTCAGGCTGTGGAATTTCTTTTCCTATTTTCATCAATAACGCTTGGTTTGCTTTGAATACATCGTAATGTCGAGATCTCGACAAGCATCAATCCCATCCTTATTTCTAGGAAATTGTTTCTCATTTGTAATCCCTTTAGGGAACTCGGTCAATTAGCGTAAGCAAAAGTTATTATTCCTTACAATCTTATAAAAACCAAATTCTTACGAATCCATACAAGATAGTTGAGAGTTAAATTTCGGTGAATCACCTATTCTCTGCAGTTAACCAGTATCGACAAATATATAGAGTTCACTTTCCATAATCGTAGAATATTTCTAGGCTTGGGGGACGCAGGAATAGGAAGTCAAAGAAAGGGAGAGAGAGATGGAAAGTTAGTCTAGCTTAGAAACCTCACCTAGTACCTGGTAACCCATCTCAGGTCTAAAGCACGTGGGTGAAACCCTTTATGCATAATCTTCATGTAAGGCACAATCTTCTGCAATAGCAGTTTGAGAGATACTGTTATTCCTTTCATCAATATTTATCGTCGCACTCTCATCAGTCTTCCTTTGCCGGGATACGTCTGAAGCTTCTCCTGGGTTGAGATTAGACGAATTCTTGCAATGGATCCTGTTCCAACAAACTGAAAGAAATCCTGCGTAAAAATGCGTTTTAAAATGTGGTATATCTTATCTTTACAATACTTATCTCTCGCTGTGCAGAATGCTGCCTTCGAAGGGACTTCAGGGCAAACATTTCTTTGATCTGAAGCCTATATATACTAAGGATTCATATGTTACTCACAAACGTTTCTTTAACCGAGATATCTTCTTTTTAACCACCGTCACAATTAAATAATTAGCAGAGTATGTTTTAATTGCCAACAGAGAGAAAGGAACGGGAAACGAAAAGAATTGAACTAAATTTTTTTTAATCATTTAAAAAATACTCTACAATTGAATAAATGAAATTGTAGATAGAAAAAGTTATTAAATAAAATATTCTTATCACATGTATCCATTACTTAATTGATTTCTGAGCACATAATGTAAGTAAATAATTAAAGTCTTTCTGCATCACGATGTGATATACTTGTCGAATCGGCCTAGGATGATGGAATAGTTGTTGATGAGAAAACCGTCGATATGGCTGATTCTTCGTTGCAGGCGAAGCACTGAGGCATTGGAAAGACTCGTCGTGATAACAGGTAAGTATAAATAAAATGTGGATGAACATCAAACAACAGAAGATGAATAGTATTTCGACAGCCAAGCTGCCTTCTTCAGCATCTAAAGGAAGCTATGATCAGAGATGCTGAAGAAGGCAGCTTGCCTGCGAAATACGTATCTTAACAAGTAAGTGGCTGCCAATAAATTCGTTATGTGGATTAGTGGTTTCCTTGTCTTCTGTTAAATAAAACAAAATAGCCGGAAACCTTAGACACCAATATACAATATCGGAATATAAGGAAAATCTTTATGGATTTGTGTTTTCCTCTTATTCCGATACTGTCTTCTGTTGTTTAACAGGTAAGTACTTGTGGCAGCCTTAACTCGGGAGAACGGTGACCTTAAGAGTTTAGAATTTTGGAAAATGAAACTGCAATTAATAAGATAAAAATACGGGCATTAGCATTCCATCAAAATCTTAAATTTATCTCAGTCATTAAATTAAAACAATAGCCATAATTAGGAAAGAGTTCAGATACCAAACGACTCGTCGCTGCCTGCCAAGCGTGGTAGGCGGGAAGGGGCCCCTTCGAAGCTACCGGCTGTGTGTGAAGAAAAACAGGAACGCCGATGTAAAGAATGCGGGCGAAGTAAAATCGCTGGGCTGGCGACTCCTATGGAATTCGCATGGGTAATAGAGAGTGAAGAATCCTCTTCAAAACGAACTCCGGGGCTCGTTGGTGGGCTCGCCGGATCATAAGGCACTCAACGTCATGCGAGGGAAATCATCCAAATTCGCATCGATGAGGCTGATGTCTTCCAAGCGAACAAGTTCTGACGAAGCAGATGGGTTACGATCGGCACTATTCAAATGTATAAAACTATTAATCAAACTTGGAACGATCTCTTTAATGCTGTCAGAGTTATAAATATTTTTGTCAGAATTAGCAAAAGTTCTACTTTGAAAATTTGATGTGACGACTGTGGCGAGCGGAACCCTCTCGTTCGTGTCTTCTTCAGTTCATTCTATCATTGAAGCGTGTGAATGTCGGCTTCGTATTCGGGCGAGGCGTCGGGGAGGGGCGGAAGACTCGAGCTGCAAATCTCTTGCTTTCCTTCTCTCGATATCCTTCTTTAGTCGGAGGGCTTGGGCGAATCTGCGTAAGACGACTAATAGTTAACTTATTATAAAAACAACATCTTACAGTGTTACAATATGGTCGCCGGCTTACCAAATCACAAGAAAAATCTCAGATGTTTTTGTACTTCGGAAATCTAGTTTCCAACATAATATCATAAAAGGATACCAAATAACCTGCGGGTTTATGGATACGAGAATTCATGGGTAGAAATCCCCAACTATTAGAAAACGCCTACCATAGCCATACATATGCGAGGCCTCCCTAATTTTTACTACAATTTACTTCATCCGCTACTATTTTCAACTATATTACTGACTCTCTTGCTCAATTATGTTAACAAAAAGATTATTTTGGTTGTTCTGTTGAGAATTTAGGTTTAATTAATAATAAACTAATCTATTTGGTTAGTAATGTAACATAAATGGTGCACGGTATGAATATAATTATATGCGTAATCAAGAGATAAGCTGATGCAGGGCTCGTTATGGTGTGATGCGGAAGTGACTTACACGTGTAGGTGGAAGCTATTTTCTTTTGGCTGCTCGAAAGGTTACAAGTCTCATTTTTTGTGTGAAAATAAATAATCGAAAATTATGCCAAAACCAATCGAAATTTTTTATAATTTATTATACAAGGGTCGTACAAATGAAAACGAAAATTATTTATTTTATCCGAAGTATATAAAGGAATTTAAAAATACTCTCCAAATGCGTTAAGGCCTTTATCCCACTGTGTAACAAGACGTCTAATTCCTTAATGGAAGTTCGGTGTCGTGTGGAACCATTCCAAAACCTCTTCCTTCACTTCATCGTCCGACTGAACCCTGCGGCCTTTCAGATGTTTCTTGAGATCCCAAACACTTGAAAGTCACATGGGGATAAGTCAGGGCTGTAAGGTGGATGATGCAATGCTTTCCAATTGAAGTTTTTGATGAGGTCTACCGTTGCTATTGAGGTGTGAGGACGCGCGTTGTCGTGGAGAAGAAGCACTTCTTCTGTAAGAAATCCAGGACGCGCGCACTGCCTTTAATGTTTCCCCATATCGTGCTGCGTTAACTGTGGTGCCTTTTTCAAGCAAGTCTAGCAAAACCGGGCCTTAGCGATCAAAAAACACGGTCAACATTATTTTCCCCGTGCTGTTTGCGAGTGCTTTTGATTTTTTCGCGATTTGACTTTGATTTCTTTGCGATTGCTTGTTTGGACGAAGCGATCACCCGCAGAGCTTCAAAGCGCGAGCTATCTTTTTTTTCTCACGAGATGCAACCTATTGTTTAATTTGCACGTGGGGTTTCGCAATTGTAGAAAACAAAAACTTAAGATTTTACACATCGTCGTTTTTTTCCCATAAAAATTTTCGTTTTCATTTGTATGACCCTTATATACTAGCTGATATATCCGGCCTTACTAGGGCTCTTTTTCGATGAAATTTTGCACTATCTAATGTGAATATACAGAAAAAGTAACACGTGAAATAAACTTGAATTAATATTGTAAAAATTTATATTGAATAATCGAAAAAAGTTCTTTTAAAATGCTTCCAATGGATGGCTTATCCAACAGTTCTACTCGACTTTGCTCATTTTGGAATGTTTTCTACAGCTGAGTGAGTTTGACGCAGTGCCGGAGAAAAAAGGTAGAGAATAATGATCATTTTTTCTGCGTATTCACATTCAGAAATTGCAAAATTTCCAAAAAAAAAAAAAGGCCCGAGCAATGCCGGGTATATCAGCTACTTCATGATAAATTGAAAAATTGTCCTAGATTATGGAAATAAATTTTAAATCAAAGAACAAAATCCATATTTTATGACTAGTTTAAAAACTAAGCTTTCAACATGCGAGTTTGTATATTAATTTATGAAAACCAAAAATAAAAATTCGGTTAAAATACCGGAAAATTGGATCCAGATAATCAAAAAAAAAACTAAGCAGGCAGTTGATCTTGTTAATTGCCATCACCGTACCAAATTTCATTTTTCTAGATCTATTTTTACTCACAAAATAAAAGAAAACTGCGAGAAATCGCATGTTTTTACGGAGCGCCATAGAGGGGAAAGGGGTAAAATATGAAAAAAGCAGAGATTATTTTTTGCAAATATACACTGAGTGGCCAAATTATTATGACCACTGACAGTTTTAGGCAAATGAGCTATTGCGTCACAGCGCTGCCGCTAGAAGGCTAGATAGCTATAAAAAGGGAATGCAGGTGGGGGGAACCATCAGTTGCACTCTGTTTTTTGCGACGATATGGGCAAAAACGTGATTTAACTGAGTTTGAACGCGAGATGATCGTCGGCGCGCGCAGTGTCGGAACCAATATCAGCAAGACAGTTGGACTTGTGAAGTGTTCAAGAGTAGCAGTTATTAATGTTTACAGAGAGTGGACTGGAGATAATGGAGAGTTTAAAAGTGACCAGTAACTGGAGATAATGGAGAGTTAGCAGACTATTAGGAAAGAGTGGAAAGACGACAGAGGAAGCACTCCTTTAGCTCTGTGCTGTATTGAGCAAATGGGAGAGAAGTAAATAGAAGAATCGGCGACCGCTGAACTACGCAAAGTGATGAATGGCCGGGTTCTGCTTGAACACATCGAGAGAAGAGTGGAAATTGCAAGAACATCAAGTGTGCATCTGAAGTAAGATTACGTGAGTAAGAAATTATTTAGACTAGCAGTGGCATCTTTGGAGAGGTCCATCTATTTTGAGCCTTTAAACATTTTTTTTTTCGAATTTTCATTAAGAATTTTTACTGTTTAAATTCTAAGCATTTTCATTTGTATTTTGCAAATTTGCATTTTCAATTTTTTTTTGCAAAATTTACTCCAAAAAAAAAGTCCGAACCGCGCCGGGGTTATCACCTGGCTTACTTGGTAGCACATCAGATTCAAACATTTCATAAAAATACATTTTCACTATATTCTGTGGGAATGAGTATATTTTGGAAACAGAGATGCTGATAATACGATGATTGAACGTTCGTTTCCAAGAATTAATAATAATATGCGTAAAATGGCGATGCAGTGAGAGAACATTAATAAGGCAGCGTCTATTGCTGAGGCAAAGGAGTCACGCGTGTCTCCATTGAGCTCCCTATCAAACATCCAGGCGACTGGCAAAAATTTTTGTGTCTGGAAAGGAAAGAGAAAGGACGAGTTATTGGTCATGGAAACTCTGCAACTATAACAGAAAAAGCTATACGGGCATTTGACACATCTGAACAGTTTAGAATAGAGCAAGAGGGTATAAGAGCTTCTACGTCAAGGGCAAAAAAAAATTGAGTCATAAATATCTGGTGATGCTCCGCAGTGATGAGGTAAGTTAAGAAGTATTTAGATTAGGCCCCGATATATCACCTAGAATTCCTGTTTTTCGTATTTTTCGTAGAATAGATAGTCTTTTGGCTCTGTGTTGTATTCATTGAGTTAATATTTAACCAATTGGAAGTTAGAATTTAATTTTATGAGATTGATATATTTCCCTAAAAGTGTAATTATCCCAGGCAATGCCGAGTACCTCTGCTAGTCTTTCTATATATATATAAAGAAGGATGTTTGTTTATTTGTGGGTTTTTTGTGGGTTTGTTTGTTTGTTTGTTTATTTTTTATACAAATCTACAGTTTTATTCCGATCTTGATAAAATTTCGCATACATGACCTTCAAAGCATGAGGAAGGTCACTGTCTACCTCAGAAATATCTCATGACCAACAATGGAAGACAAAGTTCATGCAACAATAAGTATCAACAATGATATCAAAATGCAAATCACAAACACTCTACACGGACCAAAAATATATATCTCATGACCAACAATGCAAATAAAAGTTTGTGCAACAATAGATATCAACAATGGAGTCAACACGCAATGCATCCGCAGTATGCAAGGATCAACAATATATGTCTCATGACCAACAGTGCAAGGCAAAGTTTGTGCAATATAGAATTCAATGCATAGAATTCCTGTTATTCAGGCTTTTCTTAGAAAAGAGAATTCTTAGTTCTTAAGAATTTCTTGAAAATCTTTAAAAATGATCAGTAAATGGAGATAATGAGTTAGCATACTATTGAGAAAGAGTGAAAGACGATAGAGGAAGCACTCTTTTAGCTCCGTGCTGTATTGGGTAAGCAAGTAAATAGAAGAATCGGCGACCGCTAGACTACAAAAATTGATGCAAGACTGCTAGACTACAGAAATATCTCATGATCAACAATGCAAGACAAAGTTTTTGCAACAAAAAGTACCAACAATGGTGTCAACACGCAATTCACCAATAACAATGAGCACAAAATTATTCAAGGAATTATAACAATGAACATAAAATGATGATGCAATGACAGAACATTCGTTTCCAATAATTATTAATAATGAAGAGGAAATGGATATAATAGACGATATAGATAGGGCAGTCTCTCCAGATGAGGCAACGGAGGTACACATATCTTCCTTCAGCTCCCTAACAAGAGTTCAGACCATTGGGAAAAGTGTGTGTGTTTCTACGTGTGTGTGTGTGTGTGTGTGTATGTGCGTGTGTGTGTGTGTGTGTGTGTGTGTGTGTATTTACCTACAAGCGTAATTATCCCGGACAAGGCCGGATCCTCTGTGGATTTGTTTGTTTGTTTCTCATAGAAATCTACAGTTTTAATCCTATCTTGTTGAAATTTTGCATACTTCACGTTCAAACCATGAGAAAGGTCACTGTCTACCTCAAATTTCGAGAAAATAATAATCTATAAAAAATTGATATTTATTGTTATGTCAAGGCATATTAATGAAAAATATCTCATGACCAGCAATGCAAGGCAAGGTTTTTGCAACAATATTTATCAACAATAGTATCAACACGCAATTCACAAACACACTTCATGGACCAACAATATGTGTATATCTAATGACCAACAATGCAAGGAAAAGTTCTGTAACAATAGGTATCAACAATGGTGTCATCACGCAAATGCACCAACACAAGGCAGGGATGAACAATATATAGCTCATGACCATCAAAGAAAGGCAAAGTTTGTGCAATATATATAAATTTCAATTCGTAACAATGCATATAATTCTTGTTATTCAAGCTTTTCTTAGAAAAGAGAGTTCTTAGTACTTAACAATTTCATGAAAATCATTAAAAATGGTCAGTAACTGGAAATAATGAAGAGTTAGCAGACTATTGAGAAAGAGTGGAAAGATGACCGAGATAGCACTGTTTTAGCTCTGTGGTGTGTTGAGCAAATGGTAAGCATGTCAGTAGAAGAATAGGCAATCGCTAGACTACACAAAGAGATGAATGACCAAGTTATGATTCAAGACATCGAGAGAAGAAAGAGAATTGCAACAACATCAAGTGTACATATAAAGTAAGATTACGTGAGTAAGAAATTATTTAGAGTAGCAGTGGCATCCTTGGTGTTCCGTATTTATGAGTAAATGCGCAGTGGAAACATTAGAAATAAGTGAACAGATAATAGAGTATAGCTTAAATAATTTATTTAACAATTAAATTAGTTAATTGAGTATAATTTAACTATACACTAGGCGGGCTACGATCTTGCTTACATGCAAGAAACGCATGAGGACAGTGCCTTGCCCGATTTGAGAAAAGAATCTCAGATTTACACAATGATAAGGGATAGACAGCCCACATCAGTAAGGCTGCTAATAATTAGTTAATGTAAAGGCGCGGTCATTAAGACGCGCTTTTAGCTAAATAAAAATTATAATCACTGGAACACCTTACTTACAATAAACTTACAAAGAATTGGGCCAATATTAACTTATATTTTAATGCCCAAAATCACTATGATTAATTACTGAGGACATCGCTGAGGCAGTATTTTACTCTGGAAGAGAAGGAACGTGAAACTGACGTGGTCTCTACAGATAAATTGCATGCTGCGTGGCCACAGCCGTACCTTATGTAAACGGCGACGCAGTAGCGTTTAATGTCCGGCTTGAAGCCATTGATAACCACAATAGAAAAAAAAAGATAGGAAGTGAGAGACGTATTAATGCCCCTAGTCTTAACCTTAAAATCTATGCCAACGCAAATGAGGGCGGTGTTCAGCTCAAGTGATAAACGGAGTTTACAATGCTTTAATAGAAACTCGCTAAGGCAGCCAAATGTCAGCATGAATAGAAACTAAGCAACGCGCTCGAGCGGGAAGATTAAGGTTAAGCATATCGAGTGAGATTAAGAGACTCAAGGCTATGGCAAAATTTACTAGCCAAAAAAATAACCCACCTCATGTAGGGAACCCGGTCGCCCAATCCATGTTGGCAGAAGGCTTCATGCATCCAGGGGGTAATCCAGGTACAGGTTTTGCTGGGAATCCAGGACGGATCAAATGAATTCAGCTGAGATGACCAACGTACGCAGAGAGCTGACGTCGCTCGGGGCGGCTACGATGGTGAAGAGGGCGGCGGGCGATGAACGTGAACGTGCTGCCTTCTGAAACCATGCTGTCCTCGTCGCTCGGCAATTCGATGAAACGGGGCTCACTGGTCAAAGCAGCAATGTTCATATCTCGAGAGAAAGAAACAAATAAAGTCCAACAGGTATTGCTAAGAGTCGCTTGCTAGGCTTGTCGCTTTTCACGGACTGAATCATGACGTTCGCACTCTGAAAACCTTGACCAGCTGGTCAGTCTCCCCCAGCCGCGGTTCCAGGAAGTTCGGTCGTGGTTTTCGAGCTTCACTCAATTCCTTGAGACCGCAATTTTCCGTGCCTTATTCCATTCGTTCCGAGTCTCGTCTCCTCGATTCCAATCTTTCCGCTCACAATTTTCGTGCTTGTGCCACTTTTTGCCTCTTCGGCGTATTACCCCTATTACACTTTTGCCTGCGGTCATCATCTGAGGTGGTTGATATCTTAGCTATATTGTCAAAAGATAGCAACACCGTTTCTTCAAGCTTGCTCTCCGATTGAGAGGAACGAACGAATCGTTCGTCTGTCACCACACTTGGTGGCATGCTCGCCTCCTCCTCCTCCTGATCGTTATTACTGCAGCCAGTGCCATTACGCTTGGAAAAATAGCGCGAAATCGCGTCCGCTATTATGTTACTATCAGTCCTAATGTAATTTAACGCAACGTTGAATTCCATTAGGTACTGCACGACGCTGGTTTGTAAGCGAGTCAGTTTAGGTTGGCTTAAGAGCTGCGTGACTTCCTGGTTATCCGAATAGATAACGGATGGGAGCTGTTGAAGGTAATGTCGCCAGTGTTGCACTACATGGGCGACTGCCAGAAGCTCCTTATTGTAAATTGGTTGGTTGCACTCTTCTGGTCTAAACCTGCGGGACTCAAAAGCAATGGGCATTAGTTTGCCCTCATGCTGCTGCAATGCCATCTGTTCACCTCTTCAGATACACCGCACATTTTGTTCAAGTTTCTTCGCTCATCGAAAATCCTGAGAAAAGGGGGGCTTATAAAACATTTCATAAGACTTTTGAACGCCCTTTCCTGTGGATGCTTCCATAGGAACCTATCTCCTATGCGAAGCAGATTGAACAACTGGGCAGCCAATTCCGCATACCGCTGTATAAAGGACCTATAGAATTGTACTGTGCCAATGAAAGCCCTTAGCTGGCGTATCGTTCTGGTTCTCGGCATAATCCTTTATGGCGCACGTTAATATTTCTTTGCAACCTTTCCCTTTCTGGAAAAAAGTGAATCCAAGATAATACACTTTATGTGCGCCGAAGACGCATTTAGTAGCCTATCCAAACTTATGTTGTTGTAGCCTATCCAACACCCGTCATGTACGCTTACGCAACAAAGATAAGGTTGGGTTGAAAACCAGCACGTTGTCAAAATAGACGACCATCTCCTTGTTATGTAGCCTCCACATAGCCTCGTTCATGGCTTTGGTGAACTCGGAGGCGGCACCCTTGAGGCCGAATGGCATAACCTTGAATTCGAATGACCCCAAGAGGGTCTTGAATGACGTAAGCTTGGTGTGCGCTGGCTTAAACCTTATCTGATGGTAAGCTTGAAGGACGTCGAGCTTAGTAAAATAACCCGCACCTCCCAGTTTGTCAAACAGGGCATCAGTCCTGGGGATGGCGTAATTATTATCGTAAGTCATTTTATTGAGCTTACGGTAATTGATGCACATCCTAAGCTCGCCGTCCTTCTTGACAACGAACAGGAAGGTGAGGGGAAGGACGAAGTCGAGGGCTTGATTAGTCGCTTACTTAGTAGGCTTTGTATAGTCCGCTCTAGCTCTTCATCATTGGAAAGGGGATATAAGGGCGAGTTGAATGGAGTGAATGTTTGCTCTAGATGTATGTCATGCTGAGTGAGGGAGGTAGTCCCTTAGGTAACTCCGTGCGGAACAAGTCTTTGAACTCTGTAAGCAGACTCTGAAAGGAAGGGTGAAAATCATTAAGGTTATTATCATTCATTGGTTCGACCTTGCCGAAAATAGCAAAAACTGGTACCTCCGGTTCGGTCTTTAGGATACGACACAGATCTGATGACGTTAGTAATGCCAGGTCTTGCCTTTTCTTGCAGCAGCCAAATTTTTTTATCCGTTTGTGGAATGGCACACCTTAACGTGCTATAATCGAAGTGTATCTTTTTCTGTTGGATCCAAGTCATTCCTAGGAAATTGCCCAATGGAAGCAAGTTGAAATTTAACTTGTTGTTGTATTTGCCGCTTTTAACGAGCACCAACTGGGCAGACTTGGTGATGGCTTCCGTACTCCCATTAGCAAGTATAGCAGTTTTATTTTGGGCTGAGATGTCTGTTTTTTTAAGATTGAGTTTAGCAGCTAAGTCTTGATCCAAATAGTTCTCAACTGCCCCCGTGTCAATAAGAGTCCTACAGGCAGCACCTTTGATTGTGATTATGATGACGCATAACTTGCTCTCATTTTGCTGCTGAGGCCTAGCACGCGTGTTGCCTGGCGACTGATCGAATTTATTCCGGCAGAATTTGGCCAAATGACTCCGGTTGCTGCAGGCATAGCATTTCATGCCTCGTGGGGTCGGATTTTTCGCCTTCCTTATGTCGTCTCTTGGGCCTTCGTGCATAACATCGATTTGCATAGGCTCATGATAGGGTACCTCCAGGAGGTCATGGGCACGATACCACTTCTCTATGAAGTCAATAGCTTCTTCTACTGAGAGGGCATCTTTCATACGGAGCTGTGAGGCCAGTTTGTCCGGAATGGCTTGCAAAAGGAAGTGCAGTTTATTCGGACGGCGTAGTGTCGGTAAGGCCGTTACACAGAAAGCGGAACTTCGTTATAAACTCCGTAACGCGGTTGCCCTTCAGCTTTAGCCTGTGTAGCTCGAGCTGCCGCGTCATTTGCGTTTGGCCCCCCACAAAGGCTACTGTCAATAATTGAGCGAAATGTCCCCATGAGACGGGAGCGTTAGTTAGGATAATACCTAAAAACCAGCTCGAGGCGGCGCCTTTGAGATATGCCGGCACAAATTGCAGGCAATGCTCCAATGGTACAGAGGGTTGATTCAGATAAAATGAGCCGACTTTAAATGCCGCGTATGACCTTGATGGAATGTGATTTGCATGACTCGTCCACTATTCATGGGGATTAGCTTTGTATACACTTGTTGGGACATTTGTTAGCTGTTATTTGGGACATTTCGTGCTGAAACATGGCTTCCAAAATCACAGCTTTTTGGGAAGGGTATATTTTTGGCCTTTCCCACGCTAACTTCAGTCTTTCGTGCATTGTGGAATTATGCAAACGAAATGGTACTGTGGTATCCAAAGCTACTGTGCGTCGAATAATCAAAAGAACAAATTGCGACCATCTAATGAACGTGGACGAGCAGAGAAACAGATCAGAAACAAGCCCCAGCCAACACGCCCAGCTCAGGTGGTGCGAGAAATCTGGTCTGAAGTGCTGAAAGAAAATCTCCACCCACAGAGAAGTCTAGCCCAAAGGAAAGGTATTTCACAGGCAACAGTCTCCAGAACAATTCATGACAATCTTGGGCTGGAGCGACGTCATAAAGCGCGCGGTCACAGACTTTTGGCCAGGCACGTGCAGAACGATTCACCAACGCCAGTAAACTATGAAAACCATCTTGCAGGTGACCGATGGAAGTGGGTTGCCTCCTTGGATGAAGCTTGGGTGTACCTCGATGACACCAACACACCCAGGGCAATTTACTATCGCGAAAGAGGGGGCAAGGCCAGGTCCGATTTTGTCCGAAGGTGCAAGGAAAAGTTTTCAAAGGGCTTCATGGTGGTTGCCGGATATTGCTCACGTGGACTGCTCACGATTCGTCGAGTTCCTGGAAACTGTAAAATTAGTGCAGCTTACTTCCAGCGTAATGTAATGGACCACATATATCGGCAGGATATCCCACGTTTGTACCCTGGTGAGCAATCAAAAGATTGGATCCACATGGGCAAGGCATCAAGCCACACTGCCAAGTCATCTGTGGCTTACTACAGGAAGATGGAACAGGGGACGGGCATACGAGTTATTCCCTTCTCTCATGTGCCTGGAAAATCTCCTGACGCATCACCGATGGATTTCTGTGGTTTTGGTCTCCTGAAACGACGGTTCGGAAGTCGCCGATCAAGAACCGTTGATGGGCTATGGAATGTGTATTAGTAGGTGTAGAACGAACTTCCCTTGGAGTCCCTCACATTAAGCCTACTTCAGTGGGAATTACGGTGCCGGGCGATAGTCCAACAACGTGATTCTCACATCGAACACAACCGATGGTGGCGCCATGGTATTACACCATCTTAACAGAACCGCAAAGTCGTCTCATTTTACCTGAATCAACCCTCCATATTCCCTTACAGGCGGCAATAATTGCGAATTGCCGTATAAACTCCTTGGGATCCTCCTTAGGCAACAAGCGTCTTGCAAGGGAGACGGAGCCGATTACGAGCGTCTTGCAAGGGAGACGGTAGGTGGTATATTGCTTGAATAAGTGCCTCAAAATGTGGTAAGTGCTCCGCCCCTCCTACAGCCCCTTCTTCTTGACGGGGCTGGAAAACAGGAGGATCTCCTTCTTCTTCCTGCATCTTAACATTTAATATCTTTGACTGTGTTACAAAAGCTAATAACAGCGACGTTATAAAGAACTGCTAACATCCTTGGTCTGGAAAAGACAAAAAAATTAACTATTTATATAATGACTTAGGAAAAAACGTATGCCTGACAAAAGTATATACTCTGAGGACTAAATTGTCAATTAACACGAAAAATTCTTTGGCTCACAAGACCAAGACGACGCTCCAAAAAAAAAAAAAAATGACCCAGGTCGCTCAATCCATGTTGCCAAAAGACTTCATGCGTCCAGAGGGTAATCCAGGTACAGGTTTTGCTGGGAATCCAGGAAGGATCAAATGAATTCAGTAGCAAAAGTGAGGTAGCGTCTATGTTAGCTGCAACGACCAACGTACGCAGAGAGTTGACCTCGCTCAGGGCGGCTACGATGCTGAAGAGGGCAGCAGGCGATTCCAGCAGCTGGGCGAGAGTTTGGTCCTCTGACGTGAACGTGCTGCCTTCTGAAACCATGCTGTCCTCGTCGCTCGGCAATTCGATGAAATGGGGCTCAGTGAACGAAGCTGCAATGTTCTTATCTCGAGAGAAAGAAACAAATAAAATCTGTTGGGGCTTGTTGCTGCTGCAAAGTTCATATTGCTCACAGGTCATGTTGCTTTTCACGGGCTGAATTGTCACGTTTGTACTCTGAAAACCTTGGCGAGCTCGTCGGCCTCCAGCCGTGGTTCCAGAAAGTTAGGTCGTGGTTTTTGAGCTTCACTGGATTCCTTGAGACCGGAATTTTCCGTGTCTTATTCCGCTTGTTCCGAGTCTTGTTTCCTCGATTAATCATTAAGAATTTTTACTTTATTAATTCTGGTTCTAGTACAATTGCTACCCAGACAACTGGCACCCAAACAACTGCCCCCCGGACAATCGCCACCTAGGACAATTGCCACCTACGACAATTGCCACCTAGGACAATTGCCTCCTTGGACAATTGCCAGCGAACAATAGGGATTATGCATGGATTTTTTTTTAAAAAAAGTAATAATTGTTTTTTATAGAGTTAGACATGCTAAACATGAAAAACGTGGCCAAAAACGCTACTAAAATCTAAATATTTAATAAATTTAGTACGTAATCATATTTATTAAATTTGATTTTAATAACGCGGGATCTACTCCTTATTTTTAAACGATTTAATATTTCAAATTTGTGGCTTGGTTTTCCTCGACTTGAGAATCACATGCAATCGGATTCACAATGCATATCATCGAACTTTTTTTTTACTTAACAGAAAAATTACTATGATGGATCCATGATATAAAAAGGGTAATCTGAAATTTACCGACTATCGACGTATTAATAGTTGCGGATTTTTAGCGACCTAATTAAGACTTATTTTCGGCTGAAGTTCGATGACTAAAACTATTTCCTTTGCTTACATTCGCCTTGTTCACTAACAGCTTACAAATATATTTTAATATGCCTGTAAACTTAAAAATCCTGGCAGAAAATGTTTATATTTTGAAGGAAAAATTAAAAATTTTCATATTTAGTGGTCATGCGATTGACCATGTTGTTTTGTATGTATGCGTTACTAGAAGAGGTACCCGGCGTTGCCCGGGATAATTACACTTGCACAAACTTTTCCTTTCATTGTTAGTCATGAGATATATATTGTTGGTTCATGCAGTGTGTTTGTGAATTGCGTGCTGATACCATTGTTGATACCTATTGTTGTACCAACTTTGCCTTGCATTGTTGGTCATGAGATATTTCTCATTAATATGCCTTGCCATAACCATGAATATCGATTTTTTATCGATATTTATTATTTTTCCGAAATCTGAGGTAGACAGTGACCTTCCTCATGCTTTAAAGGTCATGTATGCGAAATTTTATCAAGATCGGAATAAAACTGTAGATTTGTATAAAAAACAGACCCACAGACAGACCCACAGACAGACCCACAAACATCCTTCTTTATATATATAGATAGATTACTGTCTTCAAAAAAGGAGGTTCTCTGTTTGGCCCATGAAGTCGATTCATTTTTTTTAAAAAGTTCTTGTTATATCTACATTGCATTAAATTAAAAAACCTTATACTTGAAATATGTCATAAGTTGCCGCACAAATAATGTAAGCATAATACTTAAAAGCGTATTGCGAATAATTTTTTAGATATATTTAAAGAAAGAAATAAGTAAAAAAGGTAATTTAAAACCGATGAAGTTTGTTTATTATTTTTATTAACATTTAAAAATAAATTTTAATTTAAAGCAGATACTGAAATATATTTTTGTGTAGAGTACAGTCCCGAAAGTTTGTTTTATTTTAATTCTTAATAAAAAGTTTACTTTTGTTTTTCATATTGTACTTCATATTGTATAAATTGAAAATTATGAAATTTTGAAAAACCTTTTAAGTTGTGAAATTGTAAATTATAATAAATATAGTACTGAACGAAATAAATTTACTAATTAAAAAAATTGTGTATTTAATGGAGATTGTAAAATGGAGTATTAGTTAAGGTTTTTCCCACAATAAACGAGATATTGCTGGTTAAAATCGAAAGGGATAAATTGTGATGAAATGACAGGAAATTCAAATTAGTCAAATTCGCAATGTCTCTTTTTTTGTGGAAAAACCATCTTAGAATCTCCATAAAATGCAAACTGGCGACTCCTGTGGAACTCGTTTGGGTAATAGAGAGTGAAAAATCCTCTTCAAAAATACCTCTGTTCTTTTTTAGTGAATGGGCCTCGCTGGTGGGCTCGCTGGTTGGCTCGCTGGTTGGCTCGCTGGTGGGCTTACTGGAGCGTAAGGCACTCAACGTCATACGAGAGAAATCGTTCATATTCGAAACGATGGGGCTGTTGTCATCCAAGTGAACAAGTTCTGGCGAAGCAGGTGGGTTGCCATCGGTGCTTTTCAAATGTGTAAATCTATTATTCATACTGGGCACGATCTCCTTAATAATGTCAGAATTCCAATTATTTTTGTCAGAATTAGCAAAAATTCTACTGTTCTTTGAAAATGCTGTGTGGCGACTATGACGATTGGATCTCTCTCGTTCGTGTCTTCGTCGTTCCTTGCTATCATTGAAGCGTGTGAATGTCAGCTTCGTATTCGGACGAGGCATCGAATGAAGATTGGTTTGGTTTGTTTGGTATTAACGTCCTTTTCAACTGCTATGGTCATTTCAGGACGGCGTTATACATATTTATATTATTCTACATTTTTTAAATACCCTGTATATACGAGGATTATTCTATCGGAACACATTTGGACTGCGCAGCAGCGAAGGTATCGCGTTTACAACAGAAACGAGTAGTTTATTTACCGTGTTTAATTGGTTTGGTTTGGTTTGTTTGATATTAACGTCGTTTTCAACTGCCATGGTCATTTCAGGACGGCGTTATAGGGGCCGCAAATTTTGCCTGGCAAGGGTTCTTTAACGTGCAGCCGGCAAACGACTACACGGGACCAACGGCTTTACTTCCCTTCCGAGGGAAGTGCGTGATCTCAGGATTTACCCTTGAAAAATCCTCGTCGTCCTCGACCAGGATCGAACCCGCGCATCGAATGAAGAACTCGAGAACAAACGGCGGGCGGTAGGGAGGGGCGAAGACTCGAGCTGCAAATCTCTTGCTTCCCTTCCCTCGATATCCTTCGTTAGTCGGAGAGCATGGGCGAATCTGCGTAAGACGACTAATAGACAGCGATAGATGGAAAATAATTTTTCTTACCGCAACCGGTATAACTTTGCTTTATCTTTTCCCTTGAAGGCGAGGTCAAGCGTTAAATCTTCGCATGAGAATGCCATGCTATAGGAGCTGGAGCAAAGATTTTGATTACCTCAAGGGATACCATTAAAGAGGTCTTAAGTCAGGGTATCAGACGCACATGCCATAGGACTTCGTAACTTATTGAAACGTCTCAAAACGAGGCTCGTTCGCCCACCAGTGCGCCATCAGAAGACTGAAGGATACGTGAAGTGGAAACCGTAGTTACCTTGCAGCCTAAACCGTAGTTACACATAGGCACTTGGAAGACTTATAGCGCCTCTTAAACGCAAGAGGATCCACCTGAAACCATTTCAGGAGCAGGAAAGAATGCAAAACTGGCAACCAGCAGAACCGACTATTCCCCACCGATGAAGGCTTTAAAATCCATGATGCAGCAGGTGCCACTGGATGTTAAAGACGGACCTCTCAAAGGCAAGAGATTTAATTGCCTTCAAGATGGCTGACCAAGGTTATTCAGGGTGCCATCTCACGATATTAGAAGACGCAACCTAGACGGTCTGCTGGAAGAACCAGGATAGGCGAAGGCTTCCCCAGTCCTGCGGGTCGAGCTTCTGGAGTGCCGAGACAAAGGTCGCAAGATCTCGTTGTATGTGGCAAAAAAAGTCTGGAGAACGAGCAATGATGGTCACTGGCAGGGAGGAAGGAAACGGCAACCTGTTCTTCTTCAGAAAGAACCACAAGTACAGGAACAGAAAGTTGGCCCACAAAGGTGGGGGGAGAAGAAAGGCACGTGGCGGCAATCAAATACGGCCGAAGATCTGGTAAGCCTAAGCCCTCATCATCGAAGGGGATAGCTGGCAGCAAGGTAAGGCGAACAAGCATTTGGACGATAAAACAGGCAGCACGTAGGACAGAACGAACCTCACTTTGACAAATATCGAGGTGAAGAAACGAAACTGCTTGCCAAGGCGGGATATGCACTTAGGAATTACCTACTGCCAGTGACGAGAGTCCATGTCCGATTGAAAAGAAAATACATATCCTAGCACTGTAATATGATCACACCATGTTATTGGGAAGGTTCGAAGATAGTCCACTCTCCACTTCCCAATAGCGATGCCTTTAGACTTGATGAGATTGATGGAACTTCCCGTCGATGTACTAAAGAGATCGAAAGATTCCTTATACAAGGTGATTCAGTCAATTTCTGACCATTTCAGTACTATGACTTATTCAACCCATTAATGTTTACAAACTTAGCATATCAGTATGATATTTTAGCCAGTTCGGAGTTTTTATTCCCGTGGAAAAGTCTTGATTATATGCTCAATGGGGCCACCACGAACGTTTTGAACTGCTCACAGCCGAATGGGGAAGTTGTTCATAACTCTATCCAGGATTTCTGCATCCACATGGGTGCAGCAGTCGACGATGCTTTGTCGCAGCTGATCTAGGGTTCTTGGTACTGTAGTGAACCCACTGTCTTTAAGGAACCCCCAGAGATAAAAATCACATGGGTTTAGGCCAGAACTCGTAGAGAGCCAAAGAAAGCCACCCCCGAATCGATCTGGAAACCTGTTTGAAATGACACGATTTCCGAATTTCTGATTGAGAAAGTCTAGCACTTCATTAGTGGTCTGAGGCCTAGCCCCATCCTGTTGAAACCATTGATGTCGAAGCGGTGTACGCCTCCTTCGCAGCTCGGGGATGAAGAAGGCTTCCAACATGTTAAGGTAAGCTTGTGACGTTATGTTGCCCTCAAAAAAGAACGGACCAATGATGCCTCTTTTGGAAATCGCGCACCAAGCCATAAACTTTCGTGGATGAACAGGTGATTTATGGATCTCATGAGGGTGCTGGAACCCCAAAAAAGAACGTTGTGTTTATTAACGTCACCTGACAAATGGAAGAAGGCTTCATCTGACACCCACAGGTTGTCCACAATGTCCTGATTGGCTTCTATTTCTGCTCCAAACTCCATCGCAAATTGTTGTCGCTTCTGTCTTCCAGTGTCTGTTAACTCCTGATAAACATGGATCTTATACGGGAACAGGTGTAAACCCTTTCTCAAAATTCGCCTCGTCGTGGTATACGACAGCCCTTCTTCAATGGATAGGCGGCGAACAGATTTTTTGGTAGGGGAATCGACCAACCTTGTGCGAACATTTTCAACAACTTCGGCCGTTCGAACACGAGCTTCGCTTCCGCCTTTTTCTTGCCTTTAACACATCCAGTGGCACGAAATTGCTTGACAAAATCCATGATCTCTTGCCTGCCTGGTGCGTCTCGACACTTATATTCCTTCCGGAACTTTTTTTGCACGGTTACAGGTGATTTTGTCTCGAAATACCATTCGACAACCTTGCATTTCTGCTCTGTTGATAAAGCGGGAGCCGGTTTTTTTCGACAATACGATTTTCATGCAGCGCCGTTGCAACAATACAAACTCCAACTATTTAGAAATTCGATATGGCGCTCATATTCTTTCAATTGTTTACCCCTAATGCACGTGATTCGAGTGAAATGGTCAGAAATTGACTGAATCACCCGGTAGATGCCCAAGGAAAAAGCATCATATGCAAAAAGCACCACATCGTCAGCATAGGCCAGCGTACGGAAGTTAATTGAAGCAGCAGGCAGATCATAACCCCGGACATCTGGCTAGCGATTAGGAAACTGAAGTATTGGCTCCAAATAAAAGATGAATAGGAGGTGGGAGATGGGACACCCCTGCCTGACGCCCTTACAGAGTTCGAAGAAGGACGAAGTAGAGCTATTAATTGCCACACATGATGTAGCTGAAGCAAACAGTGCTGAGATAATCGTATCAAATTTCCGTAGACGAAGATTGTGAAACACTCGGAAAAGAAACGCGATTTACCTTGTCAAAGGCCTTCTCCTGGTCAAGGCTTAACACGGCTAGAGGCTGACAGTGCACACATGATTTCTCTACAATGGCAATCAGGTATCGGACATCCTGCAAGATGGAATGGAACAGGATTGCCCCAGATTGAAGAACTCGTCGGCAAAACATTTAAAGCGTTGCTGAAGCACACCAGTGAAGACCTTATAATCTGTGTTGAGAAGAGTAATAGACCTCCACTGGGTGACAAGTTCAGGGTCCAGCACTTTGGGGAGCAAGATAATCCTCCCCACAGTGAAGTCCGACGTAATGGAGGAAGGTTCCTTGAGAATTGAATTAAACACTTGCACCAGGAAAGGCCCAAGAAGCTTCCAGGTCGCACTAAAGTAGTAATACGGAATGCCGTCTAATCCAGGACTGGGGTGGTGACAGCCATCCGCCGACAGTAACTTCTTAACTTCGTCTTCGGAAAAGGGACGGGTAATAGACAGGTCAGCGTCTGCAGTAAAAGGTCTTAGAGCCTCGATCCAATGCTTCGTGGCGTCGGATGGAACGACTGGGTGGCTGAAAAATGAAGAAAAATGGGAGTGGAAGGTGGACAAGATGTGAGAGTCAGTTTCTACAGTCCCATCTTCCACCACCAAACGATGACATCTTTTCTTCTTGGCATGGCGCCTCTCCTCGGCGAACACAGCTGATAACATATGCCTGATGTCAGACGCCCAGGACAATTTGATCCTGAGAGCTGTGCCGGCGGCCTTGCAGATCATTAGAGCATTGATCTCGCATTAGGGATATCATCAGCATACTCTCCCTTCGGGATGGAACAGCGGAGGAGACGCAAAATTTCTTGTAACATGAGGAGATGGCATCAGTTTCGTCTAGCAGCAGCCAACCCAATTTTCCTAAAGAAACGACGAAGCTTGATTTCAAAAGCAAGCCACAAAGCTAGTGACGGAGGCAGATTGTGAAGATGTGTTTCCACAAACCGAACGAACATTCATTTATATTCATCCATGTCAAGCAGAGAAACGTTTAAGAACCAGTTGTTTGAAGCAGGGCTTGCAGTGGCAGCTGGGATTGGAGGGTTCCAAGACCACCAGATGGCACTGTGGTCGGAAAACGAGCATGGAATGACCTCCAATGAACCCGGCGTGCCAGCAAAAACATCATCCACGAGGAAAAGATCCAGCCTTAATGATATCGTGGGCCCTTGATGGAAAGTGGACCCACAATGGCCACGACGAGAAGAATGTGACCAAAGATCAAAATGAGAGTTCTGCAGACATAGCTGGTAAACATAACCGGAAGAAAAGATGTCTTTCCCATCCGGATGACAATTGAAGTCACCAGCAACCACCACGGGCAACGAAGAGCCAGGTCTTCAAAAAATGACCATTTCTCTGTTGGCGAACACGTTAAGCAATCGGAGCTTCAGACCAGATAGAAGGAGGTCTAAAGAAATCACCCTACACTCGCAGTCAAAGACACAGTTCGACGCTATGATGGAGGCAACCCCTTGGGGGTTGTAGTGAAGATGAGTTGTTGTAGAACTGTGCAGATGGATATTGACTGTGAAGGCCAGGGAGGTTAGCAAGCTGTTGAGAAGCAGCAAGATTCACCTCCTGAAGAAGAAGGACATCTGGCCTGTACAGGGCAATAAAGGATGACAAAACCGATTGCTTGAAGGACGAGCCATGGGAGCGAACGTTTAGGGAAAAAAACTTCACTGCGAAGTTAAGCTGACGGCAGCTGACCTGTATCTGAAGGAGACTTGAGCCTCACCGACGAAGGAGACTTGAGCACGTCCCGAAGAGGAAGAGGGGCAGTGATGATGATGGTCAGCACAGGTGTATCATTCAGACGAAGAGGACACCGGAATCCCGTCCCTCTTGCTACGATGTCCTCAGGGCTTCTTCTTTCGAGGACTATTGGGCGTCGCAAGATGGTCCCGCTGAGCAAACGCTGATGGCTTTGAGGTCCCAGCAGATGAAGAAATTCTCACTGGAGCACGCGCACAGGCGATTCACAGAGGCTGCGGTGTCGATGAAAGCGCGGGTGGAGGAAGAGATGGAAATTCTTCCACAGCAAACACCGACCCGGAGCATAACGAATCATCTGCGATGACTTCAGCAGCGAGACTGTCTTCCAACGCCAGGGAGACACATGGCGAAGGAGCAGGAGAGGCGGTCTTAAGAACCAAACGAGGCCGAGGAGCGGGAGGTGGCATTTCCTTTCCTGGCGTCATAGAAAGAGGCGATGATGGTGAGGTCGCCTTCGACTTCCTCGGTGAAGGACAAGGCGTGGCCGCTCTGCTCTGCTTTGCACAGGTGACTTGGCCGGTGAAGTCATCTTTGCTGACTGCTGGGACGACATCCCTAGAGGTGTTGGTATTGGGGCTGCTGGTGGAGCACTTGACCTCTCCGGGCACTGATGATATTTGCCTACGATTTTTTTTACAGAAGTCACACTTCTTCAGGAGAGGACAGTCCTTCCGGACGTGGGAGGACTTCTTGTAGTACCAGCAGCATTGCCTCTGGCCCTTGTAGAGCTCAAAGACACGTTCTCCATGCATCACAAGGGAATAAGGAATGTCTTTTAGAAGGCGCATGTCAAAAAAAATGCCACCATTTTTCTGCAGGGGGGGGGGTCGAAATGCCCTGGATAAGATTCTGCTCCTCCCCATAGTCGGACATTCCTCCATGTAAGATTCCGCCATCAGCGGCGAGGCATCCCGGACATGGATGGTGAGATGTCTGGGGTTGGCGTGGAACAAGTGGATAGTAGTGTGGCTGACTTTGATGTGGTAAACTTCTACTATCCGCTCAGCAACACTCTGTTCCTGCAAACCATCCTCGACTCTGTGGAGGAAAGCTTTGGCAGGACCGAAACAGCAGGAAACCGCGAAGGAAGAACAGGGGGTATGCCCATTCGGGCATACAACCCCTTCATGAATGCGCCGGCGGTAAACGGAATGTCGGCGATCATCATCACCATGCGTTCCATGGTGATGATGGTAAAAGTCAATGTTTTTAATGGAAGAAGAAGACCTCCCCCAGGAGACACCAGGGGAGCTGGAAAGCTCTACACACTAGACTCCAGAGAACTATTCCTTATGGTTGCTTACAGTTAGGGTGGAAAAGCAGTGACTAAAATTTTCTAATGCAGTTGAATTTATACACTTTGAGCAACAATCCGAAAGCACACGACTAACACGTAGTGACAATAGGAAATCACTCTCAACAGCATGAGAATAACAATGAAGTGATAAAAGGACATTGTTAAAAGAATACAGAATTAGTTTAAAAAATCTCAGTCAACTGATAAATGATTATAATCATGTTAAAATAACTGCAATCCTAAATAGTTCTATACATAAAGGAAAAGAAGGGATCTCAGTATGCATATATACACATAAATATTATAAAAACAACAGTAAGTGTATACATTAAAAATATTCAATTATCCATAAGTTCTGCCCACAGCACAAAATTCGAACTAAGTCCAAAATAATTAAACTCATGTATTAACAAACTGATGGAAAGTGGAAAATTGCTAAAGAAATGCAACACCATAAACAAAATTGACAATCTGCCACCAAAATAGTTTCTACATGAAAAAATTATCTTAATGAAAATAATTAAACAAATAATTAATTAATGAAATAAGAAATTACAAGCAAATAATGAAACTAAATCAATTAAATATCAATATTACTAGCAATACCCGGGCAAGCTAAAAAAATTCATAATAATAATTAAATAATTTATTAATCAGAATTAATTTTAATGGCAAAAAGTCAAAAAAAAGACTGTCAAAAGAATTAATGTGATTAAAGAAATACTCGAGCATCACAGTGCAACAGTGGTTCCAGATAAAAGACGCATAGGAGAGGTGATAATGGACCCCCCTGCCTAACGCCTTTAGACAACGGAAAGGTGAAAGAAATAAACCCATTAATCACCACACATGATGTAGCCGAAGAATACAGCGGTGAGCAACAAAACACCGAAAACGAAGGTGGCGACACACCTTGAACAAAAATTGATGATTCAACTTATCAAAGGCCTTTTCCTGATCCAAACTGAGTACAGCAAGAGTTTGTTGACGGGCACGAGCCTCCTCTATAACGCATTTGATGGCCAGCAAATTGCCCGTCATCCTGCGTGATGAAATCGAACGGGACTGCCCCGGATTACAGAACTCGGCAGTACAGAGCTCGAGAACGTGTTGAAACACCCCAGTGGAGATTTTATAATATGTTATAGATCTCCACTAGGTTACGAGTTCAGGAACCGGGCCTTTGGGAAGCAGCACGATCTTCCCGACGGGAAATTCCGGTACTATGGAGGAGGGGTCCTTTAGGATGGAATTGAAGTCCCGCACCAGGAAAAGTCCAAGAAGGTTCTATGTAGCTGTGTAGAAAATGTATGGGATGCCATCCATACCTAGGCTAAACGAATGACTGTTCTCACCCGACAGAAACTTCAAAATTTCTTTTTCGGTGAAGGGACGAGATATGAAGCCATCTTCCTCAGCAAAAGGCTTTAAAGCAGCTAGCAACTGCTCCGTAGCTGATGATGGACCGACCGGATTGCTGAAAAAAGTTGAAAAGTGAGAATGGAAAGCCGAAAGGATGTCAGAATTAGCTTTCACTTCTCCACTTTCCACTATCAAACGATGGTATTTCTTATTATTTGCTCGTCACCTGTCCTCTGAAAAAACTGCCGACGCCACACTAAGAATGTCGGACGCCCACGTGATCTTCGCTCTGACCGCAGCACCAACAGCTTTTCGCATCATAAGATCATTAATTTCGTACTTAATCTAGCAAATCACTGCATAAAGGTCTTCAGACGGGGTAGAGTTCCGGAGAAACACCAACATGTTTTGCAATGTAAGGAGATAGCGACTTTACACCTAGTATGCCGATCTTTTTAAAAAATCTCCGAATCTTGTCGGGTAAAAGACGGATTTGGAGTAAAGACAAGTAAAGACGGATTTGGAGTAAAAGACGGATTTGGAGTAAAAGACGGATTTGGAGAAATCTCTAGTAAGACATTGGGGGTAAAAGACGGATTTGCTTTT
>JAHWFO010089442.1:437042-447598 GCA_023313115.1 Rhysida immarginata
CCCCCGCGACCCTAACGGATAAGCGGGTTTGAAAAGTAAGTAAGTAAACTCATGAAGCCATATATCCAGGTCGTTTAATTTGTTTGAAAAAGAACGAACATTGGCATAGCCCAAACAAATATGTTCAGTTTGTGAGTTTTTGCCATGGCACTTCAATCTTTTGTCTTTAGGATAGTTGGGGAGGCCTCGCATATGACTGATTTCGGTACGCATCTTCTATCAAAGTAGGGCTTTTGCCCCGGAAAGGTCTAACTGATAGACCTTTGGGCCATTTATGCTGTTCCCAAGGCAGCTGATCGACGGAAGAAGTAATGCGACGGAACTCCCTCCTTCGTGGTCCATCGTCCGCATTCCAATACTCTGAGACCTAGCTTAGTTATGTTCTCTGCCAGTGTGGTGGGAGTAACTGATTTATCTATATTCCCAATACATAGTCTGACCGTGGATGCCGGAGTAATCAGCAGATTCCAATTATCAAGATTACTAATAACCTGTTTATCCTTTGGCTCTACACTCTCTACTTTGTCGGTACTGGTTTTATGAGGTAAGCTTGGTAGTTCCTTTGTTTGCGAAGTAGACATGTGTTTATTAGATGCACTTATGTTTTGAGTAGAAGGTCCTCCAGTAGTTAATTCATTTATACCACTATCAGTAGGATTTTTGGCAATATCATTTGATTGATTTACCTCAGGTTGAATATTCTGATAATTGTTTTCCAATATTTGCAAGTTATGTTTCTGTATTTCAGTAATTAGCTCTGATTTTTGATCAGGGTCATTCTTATTTGAGCTACATTCAGTGCGGTTAGTTAATAAATTTTTCAGGGTAAGTTCAGTGGCAATGATAGTTTCTGTTATCTTGTTTGTCAAGTCACGAATTAATTTAGCTACCGTTCCTTGTAATGAATCCAAAACACCGTTGATAATTGCAGCACCAATGACATCTTGGTCAATAAAGTTCGAGTTGATTACTACTTCTGATGTGGCATAAGTTTCTTTAATTAATTTCTCGTAATCACAGGTTAGTCTCTCTCTTGACTCCGCAGAAGCACTTAGCTGGTCTCGATCTTGCGAGCAGTTCACTTGCAATAAAGTTTGCGTATGTTGGCAACAGGTGGAGTTACTTATCTTTGGAGTTTCCATAGTCTCACTTCCTGTAGCCATCTGATCAAGCAAATTTTGTAATGCTTCAAATTTTCTTGTAATTATCTCCTTGTAATCCGCTTTTTGTTTTTTTTTTGGGTCCCAGTCGTTCAAATGCCAGTTCTCTGATCTCTTCTAGGATTAATTTGTAAGCTGGACTTGAGGTCGAGTCATCAGGTGCGTAGAGCTGTTGTTGAGGACAACTTTCTTGGGCGGCCATTTTTTTTTTATTTTTTTTTTTTATTGAGCGCAGAATTCAGGTCGATGCGCTCTATTTCGATTTCAGCAAAGCCCTTGATAGCATTAATTTTAAATTATTATTGCAGAAATTGAGTAGAGTAGGCTTGAATGATAACCTTCTGAACTGGTTCACCTCCTTACTTGTCGACAGATGTTTTACAATTCTTGACTCGAATAACATCAGAGTCAAGGGTAGAATACGGAGTGGGGTTCCCCAGGGCTCTCCACTCGGTCCGGTTCTTTTTAATCTGTTTATTGTAGATATTCACGATTATATTAAACGTTCTCGGGTAAATTTCCTACTATACGCCGACGACTTAAAAATTTTCTCTGCTATTCATAGTTGGGAAGATTGTCATGTTCTCTCCGAGACGGCAGGTGCAGTCCACCAATGGGCGAGCGATAATGGACTTATCCTGAATGTATCTAAAACCTTTTGTCTAACCTATTCCAGGAAGGTGGTGAACTTTATTTATGATTACAATCTATTAAACAAGATAATTAAGAGATGCTATAGAATTAAAGATTTGGGTGTCGAATATAGTTACAAACTGACTTTCACCGACCATTTGGAACAATTGATGACCGAAATTAGTAAACGCCTTGGCATTTTGAAGCGTTTTACGAATTTTTTCAGAAAGGAGAAGACTTTCTTACTACTATACAAATCTATCGTTTTGTCTAAAATTCTTTACGCCATATGGATTTGGTTCCCTGGGAGTTCTCAGTTAGTTCAATATCTTCAATCTAAACTTTTGTCTTTTGGCTCCTTTGTTGGTCGAGCCTTACACCTCACGGACAAAGCTTCTTTTATGCTTTCGTTTAACCTCCCACCTGTCGTTAATACTGCTCTTTTGAACGTCCTGAGAAAGATTGTTAGAGGGCAACTAGATTCCCCGCACACATTGGAACTGTTCGGTTTCCATGTTCCTATTGGTAACAGGTATAACCAGCCTCTAGTCTATCTGGGAAACACGAGGACGAAAGTATCTGCTCTCGAACCAGCTGCCAAACTAACTCATATTTATAACAATAATTATACCTCAATTGATTTATTTTCTTGACAAATATAATTTTTGTTTATGTGTGGTTTGTTTAACTTTTTTGATTTTTAAACTATTCATCTAGTTATTTTAACTTTTTAATATATCTCTGTTATTTTTAATAACCACATCGTAAGCTCAATATTGTTTATTTTTTATTGTAATTTTAAAGCATTTTAAAGGATTTGGTTATTGAAAGCAACGTTAAAGGATCTGGTTATTCAATATTTGGTTATTGTATTCATTTTAAGAATTTTAAAGCAACAATATTTTTATTGTTTTTTATTTTATTTTATTTTATTTATTTTTTTTTTTTTTTAGCTGTTACATTACTATTATGATAATCATTATTCTCGCCATTAATATCATCACCATTTTTTTTTTTTTTTTTTTTTTTTGCCTAGTAGCTTCGGGTGTGGCCTTCCGGTTTATCTGGCAGTTCCCCCTGATGCTGCCACGTCACTATTGTATTTTTTCTGAATTTAGCTTACTATTATCGTTTACATACTTTTTTATCAATAACTGTCTTTATTATAATTGTTGTTTTTTGTCCTAATGTCTGTTTTCGTTTTATTTTCTTTTATTGTCTTTTAAATATATTCTCATTAACCCCGTTTTTGGGCTTTTAGCCTGTTGGGGGACAACTTCGGATCTGGCCTTCCAGTTTATCTGGTTGGTTTTTCCCCGTTGTTGTTACATTATTATTATAAATTTATTATTATCATTATTATTATTCAAAGTCCTTTGATATAATGTTCCGTGATCATCGAAAATAAGGTAGTTCGGTTGGTAGTGGTGAATCCACTCCAGAATTCGCTGTTTATTAGGAGCTTTAGCAAAAAGCTACTTATAAAAATGCACGCTTGGACTGTACGTTTATCCGGTCGTCCGACCATCCGCCGTTTGCTCGATTACTTGAAAACGGCTTAACTGTTTCAAATTATGTTTTTAGAAATACGACCATCAAAGTCTTAGCTCGGCTGTATCAACTTTTCAGGCGTTTTCGTGGACCCCTTTTTCGAATTCAGGTGCTAAAACAGTGACCGTAAAGAATACCAAAATAATGGCACGTCATAGAACAATTGATTCGTCTAGAATGAATAACTGCTACTTTCATGATCATTTTTTAAGCATTGTGACCTGGGCACGCGCACGTGAAATCGTTTTGTCGAGGCTCAGTAACTCAATCATTCAAGATTTGAGCAATAAAATAGACGTAAATTTGGAAAGAATTAAATAAATTTCCGTTGGTTACTAATAACTTAGCTAGACCTTAAATTTTCGAATTTAATATTACTTCTATGTCACAGCTAAAGCTCCTTGGAAAATTTACAAGATTTTATTCTAATTTCATTTTGGAATTTTTTTATTATTGATTAGAAGAACCCAATGAAGTAAATTAAAGATAGACTCCGAAGCAATTGTTGTTACTTGAAGCAAATTGGGAAGCTCCATGCCCAGAACTGTCATGGCCGAAAGTGAGTGAAGATGATGCAAAACACATGGCTAAACATGAGGGTAGCTGATTAATAATTTTTTCACACGCCGATCACGGAGTGATAAGTTTATCTTTTCTTTTACTTTGTAATTGAAGTATTTTATTATATTTTATAAACAATTTTTCGATCATGGTTTCAATTTCAATTTCGTTTCGATCGTCTTTCTGTTATGCATTTTCATTTTAGTTACGTACTTTTGATTTATGCTTGTGGAAAATGATACCCGATCCTTTTTCGTGTCTGTTTGTACACTTGTACGGACAACAACTTTGAAAAATGGTTTTGAATTAATTATTCCTCGGGTCCAAAATCTTTAAAAACAAAGCAACCAGACAGCTATTTACTCCACGGCTCACTCCTGCTCAGAACTGCCATAGCTCAATTTCCTTCACTTTTTGCCGCTGTTAACAATAGGATTCGGAGTCTATCTTTAATAGACGTCATTAGAAGAAACGGCAGAATAATGCTATCATATTTTAATTGTTACTATTGTTTCAGAAAAGTATATACATTTCCAATGGCCGCTCAGTACTTGAAATTTTTAGCCAATGGTTTAGCTAATAGCGATTTTCTTTAAGCCAGAATCTCATGTTTTTAGCCAAATATAAACAAAGCGTGGATTCTTATAAGTAGCTTTTTGATAAAGTTCCTAATAAACGACATATCCTTTTAATCACATTATAATCTCATTTTCGAGGCTGAAAATAAAAATTTCACATATAAAAAGAAATAACCAAGTATGATCACCAAACGTGATTGTTTATTCGTCAGATTAGTTGAACTGTCGCCACTGGCGATTTGGCGAGCGGACTGCGCGGACACTGCATTTCAATTATCCAATTATATACAATTATTATAGATGTAAAAAGCAAGAAAGCAAGAAAATAAAAAAACAATTTTTTATTAATTCAGAAATAAGAAGCATCATTTCCAATGAAATTAGGAAATATCATCAATGTCTTCCTGGGTTGCCAGATTTTTTATCATAACTATTTATACAAATCTGCATTAAAGCTTATTTAACTATTATCAACATAGAGACTGTAATAAAATTTAAATATTAGTAAAGGATGTATTAATTTTCATGAAATCTGTTGATTTTTAAACCGTATTCAAAGTGAACGCACGAATGCTATTTTTATTAAAAAAAATTTAACAGCATCACGAAAGGTTTCGGTTTCGACGAGATGCTGACAAACGCCATTAGATGGCAGCATCTTAATATCCCCCTAGTTTTCTTGCCTCTGGCAGAGTCTTTAGAGAGTAGATGGCCATCCAACTCCACTGAAAAATGAAGCTAAAGTTTCTAGCTCCCGATAGGAGGTAATTCAATTGAAAGAAGGCACTGCTTGTACAATCGGACTAAAAACGCATTCAGCGCCGCCCTATCATGAGCTAGAAATCCTAGTTTCATTTTCAGTTTCAATGCAACCGGAATTATTGGCATAATACTGCCGAAATTATTGTATTCTACTTAATCTTAAAGAAATAATTGATAATCCAAATACTGAATGTATTACATTGCTCACTATTAATTTTAGGCATCAACTAAATAAATAAAATAACTTTACAAGTTAGGAAATTTAGATCACGCTAGGTGCCGCATAGAGCGCAGAATGTCCATTGCGACTATGCGGCTCCTAGCGTGATCTGAATTCCCTAGCTTCCCTTAACAATGGGAAATGACGGGAGTTGAACGACCATTTACTTCTATAGACCGTGCCTCTGGAGAAAGGAACTGCTCCGCTCTGTGATTGGTCAAGTGATCACACGTTATTACGTCACTGAATGTAGGGAAACTAAAACAGAAAGTGCTCCGAGTTGTCTGAGGAGTGCACGAGGAAGCAGAGAAAGCGGTCCTGCTCCACACATAACCATATCGTTCGTGGAGATGGCCAAAAAAGAGAGATTTATATGTATATTCTGTAACCGATTATTTAGTAAATTTTATAATTTACAAAGGCGCACAAGTAATGTGCATAAATAAACATTAAAAATCATTTAAAATTAAAAGTGTTAATAATTAAAAAAAAAAAAGAAAATTCTTAGAATTTTTTTTATTTTAATTAAAATTCGTTCAAAAATACATTTAGTAATGAAAAAATATTATTTCAAAAATTATTTAAATGATTATGAAAATGATTTTTATCATCATTTTATATAATGCTTTGTCTTTTTTTTCTGAAGGGTTGGCACCATGCAACTTAGCGACAAAAGGAGGAATCGGATGTTTGAATATTGCTGTTGCTAATGAATGATAATCTTCTTCAATTCTCCTTCTGCTCTTTTTCCCAACTATTAGAATATCGTTGCTTCACCCAATCTTTTCATTTCTTCTCTTTCTCGTAGTATCATATTAAATTTCATTTGCGGATTTTGAAACGATATTTTATATTTCAAAAGCAAAACTAAAATTTGAAACTTTTTCGTTGTTACTGTAGATGCCGTAGAAATATATTACTACATATAAAATTAATGTGCATATTAGGTGTACGATATAAGTGCACCGGAGTGGAACATAAGCATAAAGCTTTTATTAACAATGAGGTTTTCAATGAGAATAAACTAACAATGCAACCATAAAGATGATTTCCGTTTGACAATCATAAAGGCGGTTATAGCTTCAATATATAGGCGGTTATTGCTTCAAAATAAAAATATACTTATACAAATTCCCACTTATTTTTATATTATTAACATAAACCAAGTAATTTAACAGCTTTTAAATGTGTTAAACATGAACACTTCTTTAAAGGCTTGGTTAAAATATCTGCTGCATTCTTATTCGATTGAACATATTTCAATGCAATTAGTTTTTCATTAACCTTTTTACGTACAATATGGTAACATATATCAATGTGTTTAGTTTCAGATCTTTCAATTCTATTTTGTGCAAATGAGATAGCGCTCTATTATCACACTTTAATTCAAAGGGAAAATGGGCATTTAAACCTAATTCAGTTAGAAAAATATTATGCCAAATAGCTTCTTTTACAGCAGTAGACATTGCTACGTATTCAGCCTCCATTATAGAGGTGGCAATACACTTTTGTTTATGCTATGATACTAGATTATTACAAATGAATACTACACTTCCTGAAAATGAGCATCTATTATAATATTCGTTTCCCCATGATGCATCAGTCTCAAAACGTATGTTGACCTTATCACATTTTTGGTAACGCAATTTATAGTTGTTAGTTCCAACTAATTATCGAAGAACTCTTTTCGCTTGTTCCCAATGTTGTCTTCCAGGGTTTAAATTCTTTTATTGTTCTTGTATATCTGGTCGCGTACAAAGAGCAATAAACATTAGGCTTCCTATAGTTTGTCGGTAAGGAACTTTGTACATTGCTTCCTTTTCCTGTTGAGTTTTTGAAGAGTCTTCCATGGTGAGTATAACGCTACTATCGAGAGGTGTTGAAGCGGTTTTGCATTCTTCCATATTAAATTTCTTTAGTATGCTTTCTATGAACATGTTTTCTTTTTTTTGTTTTTTTTTTCAATTGAAAAATCATTTTCTATGAACATGTTTTGTTGTAGTGAGATATGTTCATTTTGCTGTTCAATCTTAATTCCAAGGAAATGTGTAATTTCACCAAGATCTCTCATATCGAAGTTAGATACAAATATGTCGATTACTTCATCAATTACTTCTTTAGTTTGGGCGAACAGTGCTATGTCGTCAACATATACGACAAGTATCGCTTTGCCTTTGAGGACGTAAACACAACTATGAGAACTTAGTCTATGAAATTTCTGTGGCTGCAGAAAATTGTCCAGTGTGTCGTTCCAAATTTTTCCAGATTGTTTTAGTCCGTAGATTGGTCATAACAATTTTGCAACTTTGTTTTCCGGGTATTCGTATCCCTTTGGTAGTTTCATGTAAATATCCTCTTGTAGCTTACCGTATAAGTATGCTCACTTAATATCAATGTGGCGAGTGTACCATCCAAATGCAATTGTAAATGCTAAGAGTATTCGAATTATGTTAAATGTTGCGACTGGAGCATAAGTTTCAAAGTAATCAACTCCATATTCCTGATTGAAACCTTGTGCAACGAGTGTCGCCTTAAATCTCACAAGTGTTCCATTAGAATTGGTCTTGACTCTGTAGACCCATTTGCTACCAATGCGAGTTTTATCGTTAGGAAGATCTGTAATAAACCATGTATCCCTTTCTATTAATGTTTTTAATTCCTCGTCCATAGCTTCACGCCATTCACTTGCTTGTGGTGAGGATAATGCTTCGTCAACAGTTGTGGGTTCTTTTACGTTTAAAAAATTGAGTTCAACTTGCTTTGGCTTTCCATTTCGACCCCACGGATATCGAATAACTTTAGTTCTCTGTTAAGCTTATAACTGATTAGTTGTGCTGGCCATCACATTATCGACTTTATCTTGTTTTGGAGGTTCATGGTCTTCATGATCATAAATGAGTTCAGCATCTGGGTGTTCCTTTGTTAAGTCAGTGCAAATGACATTTTCAGTTTTAGAGCGCACCTGGAACCACTTTTCATCACCATAAATTTGTTCATAACCTGAGACTTTCTCATTGAACTTTACATGTTTGGTCTCAATAATACCACCGTTGCCTTTGTTGGCTTTGGGATTCCACAGTCTGTAACCTTTGGTGTGTGATGTATATCCAACCGAAACACATGGGGTACCTCTATCATCTAGTTTTCTCTTGCCTTGTTAACTGTATGTTGTTGTTGTTGAGTTCCATCAAGTCGAAATCGACTTCTGGTGACTGTGTGGACATTTGCTATCCATTCACAGTTTTTTAGGGAAGAGTGATAATGCGGTGGTTTCCCGTTGCCTTCCGCATGATGAAAGGATGATAATGAAGGATGATAATGATGTTTAACTGTATAGGCATATGCTAAACAACCACATACTCGGAGATGACGGATACTTGATTTGCGACCTAGCCAAATATCTTCTGGAACTTTTCCTATTAGTATAGAAAGGGGTGCTCTATTCTTCACATATGCATCGCATACGAGCGCTTCTACCCAAAATTCTTGTGGAAGATTGGCAGATGATAGACTTGCATGTGTCATCTCGAGTAGGGTGCGATTAACTCTTTCTGCAATTGAATTCATTTGTAGCGAATCAATATTGGAGCGTTCATGGATAGTTCCACGATCATCAAAAAATTTCTTGTTACAGCTAGATTACAGTATTCTCCTCGTTACAGTATTCTTGGCCATTGTCACTGCAAAATCTGATCGCTTTCTTTCCGGTAAATCTGTCTGCACGTGTAATATAATTTACAATAGCGTCGGTTACTTGAGATTTATTACGAATGCAGGTTACTGTTAGCTTTCTTGAAAAATCGTTTACAAACATGACAAAATATCTTTATCCACCATTGGATTCTACAGGTAGAGGACCACAGACATCCGATTGTGTTAACTGTTATACTTCTCTAGTAGTACGTGCATTAATGTTCACTGAAGGGGCTTTTGTCATTTTTCCAATACAACAATCATCACAATTGATTGTATAGGTGTGAGTGTCCATGATTCCATGCACCATGTCTTTATCCATGAGTTGTTGCAATTTAAATTGACTGATATGACAAAATCGATGATGACAAATAAGATAAACTTCTGTGACATGAGTGACAACGTTATTGTTTGGATTCAGCACTTTCAATCTGGCTACATGGAGGTTATCTCGTACTCGAGTTTCTGCTTTTATTTTGCCTGTTGATTTGTCATAGATTTGAACAATACCGTTCTTAATAGGTATTGATTTGCCTTTCTTTTCCATTTGGCGCATTGAAATAAGATTTCTACGGCAATTTGGGATGTAGTAAACATCTCGGAGTGTACCAACTGTGAATTCATTTTTGTTGTAATAAAATAATATACTTATATCACCAACACCAGTAGCACACAACTTGCTTTCATTTGTATCGCCATCAGCTGATAATACAGATGTGAGAGGTAGTTCACAAAACGTCTTGTACCAATCACAACGGTTTGTAACATGGTTAGTTACGTAGGTTAGTACAACCACTGTCTATAAGCCACGTATCATCACTTTTAATTGCTGATAGAGAGAGTACGAATGAATTGTGATCTTTCGACTTGTAAGTTTTAGCATTTGTTTGTTTACGGAATCAGCAGTTTTTTATGGTGTGTCCAAACTTGTTACATCGAAAACATTTAATTGTATTGGACTTTGAATCTTTAAATGGTGGATTCGCTTCGATTTTCTTTTGTTGTGGATGCACGGCATATGCTTTAGCAGTTTCAGATGTACTGCGATTACTTTTAAGTTGTCGTCGTTCATATTCCGTGAGCATGGCTTCTTTGACTTTGGTGAATGTAAAACGCTGGTCGTCCCAGTTTGCGATTGAAGACGCAACACCATCATAGCTTGAAGGTAGGCCACTGATCATTATTCCCAGCTAGCATGCTTACGTAATTCCAATGTAAATTCCAATACGTAATTCCAACGTTAGGTCCATACGTTAGACTAACGCAGAAATGGTACGCTGTCTGATGGTTGGTTAACCGTTAGATCTGGGTTATTTTTAACATAATCCCAACATTAATATAACGTATTTCCAACAATTTTCTAAGATAATCCCAACATTAATATAACGTATTTCCAAC
>JAHWFO010089442.1:447608-474910 GCA_023313115.1 Rhysida immarginata
TTTCCAACAATTTTCTAACATAGCCCTGACATTAATATAACGTATTTCCATCAATTTTCTAACATAACCCCAACATTAATATATTATATAGAATTCTATAGAATATATTCCCAATGATTTCCTAACGTGATCCCAACATTAATATGAGAAACTGGAAAGGACTGTGGATAACGACATGATCAACTGACAACAACCTCTTGTCCACAAAAGAATTTTATTAAGCATATACGTATTTCGAACTCATTGAGTTCATTATTCAATGCCGATACAAAATTTGGACAATCGACAATCGAACAGTGAAGTGTACATTCGTTAGGATGGGACGAAAGCAGCGCTTTCACAAAGCTCATCTAACCAGAATAAATTCCAAAGGAAATACACTGAGGTAGTCAAGAAGCCTAACCAACCCAAGCGGTCTTCCATATTATACAAAAAGAAAATAAGATTGACGATTGTCAGAAACAAAAAACAAACGAAATAAAAATATACAAGGAGAAATAAGATTATCACATCTTCCAAGTAGTCTGGGAAAGAGACGTTGCTAATATCTTCAAAATTGATGTCAAGAACGTGCCTCGGTTTACGATACTTCGTATGCCAATTCATATTCATTGAGTTCTCCAGTATCCCTTTCACAAGCTTATTGTCGTGAGTCTTCATCTTCTGTATCATAATCAAAAGGAGATCCTGTATAAACTTACCGATAGAGGCCATATTTAAATCGAGGTGGATGGATTGGTTTTTCACCGTCCTTCTGTCCAGCTGGGCAATGGTCCTCAGGGTAACATTCTGGAAAGACTGTAGTTCACTCCATCTGCTTTTACAGATAGTCGTCCACGCAGGCATGCCATAGAGGAGTATGGTCCGGATAATCGATTTGTACAGAAGTAGCTTGTTGTCAATGCTGAGGGCACTGTTGCGACCCATAAGAGCTATGATACTGTACTTAGCCCTCTTCGCTTTGTTCAGAGCATAGGACATATGCTGGTTCCATGAGAGTCTTGAGTCAATGATAACTCCCAGGTAATTGTAGTTGTCCACCCAGTCCAGTTTCTTATTAAACAGAACAAGAGAATCTGGGGGATACTTGAGCTTCCTATTGAGGTACAAAGCCTTGCACTTTCCGACGTTAAGGTTCAACTTCCAGCAGTTAAACCAGTCTTCGAACTGCATCAAGGCGCACTGCAGCCGAGTGATAACGTGAGCCGGCTGGTGTGCCCATGTCATAATGGCAGTGTCATCCGCATAAAAATACAGATTACAATTATCGGGTTTTGGGAAATCATGTACAAAGTAATTAAATAGCATAGGCCCGAGAACAGAACCCTGAGGGACACCGGCCTTTACAACACGGGGTGTGGAAAGATTTTCTCCAACCTTGGCTTGATAGGATCTGCCGTCAAGAAAGGATTTCACCATCAAGATCAAATCGGCAGGGAACCCGTCTCTGATCATTTTGTAGACAAGGCCCTCATGCCACACTTGGTCAAAAGCTTTACTGACATCGAGAAATACCACCCCACAGTACCTGGATAGGTTCAGGGGGGTGCTCAGGTCTTCAACGAGCCTCCATATCTGCATCGGACAAGAGTGGGCAGCACGAAAGCCAAACTGCTCTTCCCGTAAAAGGTCATTTGCTAGACAGTGATCTTGGAATCTGACAAGGATCGTTCTCTCCAACACCTTGGACATCGAGGGTAGCAAGCTAATAGGTCGGTAGCTCGCGGGAATTGCAGGATTTTGTCCCTGCTTTGGGATACTCAACAAAATAGATTTCTTCCAAGCCACAGGGAAGTAAGAAAATTTCCAGCAGTCGCTAATGATATTGGTGAGAAATTCAATAAAGTTCTTTGGGAAATTCATAAGGGCGATATTACTCACCTTGTCTTTTCCTGGAGCCTTCTTCTTTTTCAGTTTATTTATGATGTTGGCGATCTCACCAGCCTCGATGTTGTACTTCGTAAAATGCTTCGGGACTTCATCAAAGTTGTAAATACCTTCTTCCACACGCCGAGACATGATTTGGCTCTCGGGCTTATCGTTGGTAGGAGTAACAAACTGCAGTTCCAGTGAATCTGCAATGACTTGGGCCTTGTCCTGATCAGTTTGCACACAGTTACCTTGTGGTGTACGGAGTGGAGGAAACATAACATTCTTCTTCTTTTGTAAAGCTCTAACCATACTCCAAATGGAATTGTCGCGAGCCGACAAGCTTTTGAGTTTTTCATTCCAACTAGCGTCGCGAAGCTCTTTTATCTCCTCTTGAACTCTTCGCACTAACCTGTTGTACTTGGTTTTGAGCCAAGGTTCACGATAGCGTTGCCAAAGTCTACGGGTCCTGTTTCTTTCAGCAATTAGGCGTTGGATTCCAGGCGAGAGTTGGATTCGATGAGAAGGTTTTTTTCTCTGATGGACACTTACTGACTTCTATGGCACTGTTAATACATTTGGTGATGTCATCAACAAGTTGATCGACGTCCTCTGTACAGTAAGCAACGTCGGGATGGTAGCCATAGTCCTTAAGAATATCTTTGTAGAGCCTCCAGTATTGATGATGTACGAGTTCCTCTCGGAAATTTATGTCAACATTGTCAAAGTACAACGCCACCGGCTTGTGGTCAGAAGAAAGGTCATCAATCGTGAAGATATTGTACGGTTTGAAGAAACCCTTCAAGAGCGAGATGTCCAAAACGTCACTACTAGGGGAGTGGTCGCAGTAGTAGGTGTCCTCCACAGGTCCAGCAGCGATGATATCGTCTCTACTTTGTATGTACCTATAGAGAATCATGCCGTTGTAATTCTGCGTTCTGGAGTTCCAGCTTGGATGCTTGGCATTTAGGTCACCAGCCAGGACGACTGGAGTGTCACCACTGAAGAGTTCATCAAGCTCGCAAATGTCAAGATAATGTTTAGGTGAATTGTAGAGCGCTACGAACTTCACTTCACCACAGGAGACGTCATTGATAATGATGGAGGCTGATTCCATACCTGCATAAGACTTGGATACTAATTCTTGGTGTTGAATTCCCCTCTTAATGATGATCGCAGCGCCCCCAGACGCACATCTTGCAGCATTTGAAGCCATTCGATCCTTACGGTACACACAATAACCAGGTAGCTTGAAGTCTTGGCTTGGTTTGAGGTGAGTTTCACAGAGGAAACCCACGTCAATTTCGTGATTTATCAGAAAGTTGTGAAACTCGATACGCTTTCGGGGAATGCCCCTAGCGTTCGATATCACGCACCGAAGTTCACCATTGTTGATTACAGTATAACGTTGTGCAGCCATACTAAAATTAGTTGGTCGTAAGGAGCCCACTCAACTGTGGGTAACTTTTGCCTAGATTAGAAAACAGATTAAAGATACGTCCTAATTGCTTATACATACCTGGTAGGTCATTGATGTTGAGGCCTTTATCTTCCGGCCTAGACACAGCGGCAGCATAGGATTTGCCTGCTGTCTTTTTAGAACTAGACAACCTTTGAACCTGGGGGTACTTTGGACATTTCGTGTAGCTTGATGTGTGCTGTCCACCACATCTGATGCACTTTGGGGGGTCTTGTCCTTTGATCTTGGGGCAATCTCTTGACTGGTGCCCCTCAGCACATTTATTACAACGAGGATCTTCCGTGCAGCCCATGGATACGTGTCCGAAGCGCAGGCAGTTGTAACACTGTAGTGGCTTCTTGTTCCCTCGAAAGGCCTCCACTGAAACTGCCAGCGGCCCAATACGTGTTACGTTTTTCAATGATTGGTTGTGTTCGGTGTTCGGGAGTAGAACCAAAACCATTGGCATATCAATGGATCCTTTGGCTTTCCTCAATCGAATAACTTTTTCCGGGAAGTAGTTGGTTCTTTTTAGTTCTTCTTGGAAGTCATCGAGGTCATACGTAACATCCACATTACGAATCACGTATTTCAAGACCTTCTCCGACTTCAGTTGATGATGCTGAATTTTTAAAATATTATCAGTTTTAATGCCAGAGACTAACCTGTTGTGTGTTTCTTCATCTTCACATTTAATCTTGATGGTTTCAGCTCTGCCCGTATGAACGGCGATCTTTTCGACTGGAACATGCTTCTCGAGCTCAGTTAAAATCGTCTTAAACGGGACGCCATGAGTCCGCACGATAATTGGCGGTACATACCTCTTCGTGATCCTATGGTCTTTATTAGCCGAGCGACCTTGTACATTCTTCGGATTCCTCATTCTAGTCGCGCTGACGACTTCTTCATTTATGCTGGAGACGGTCTTTAGGTTATCGATCCTCGTGCCTTTTCTGAATTTTTTATTAGTGACACCAATCCAGGGACTGTCGTCCACTTCTTCATCAGTTCCGTCAGAGTGACTTCTCTTACAGCCACCGTTTGTCGAACAGTCACTATTTTCTATTATATCCATAGACTCCATACTATTAGAAGAGGAAATAGTTTTTAAGACATTACTTACCTTGCTGCTATCAACTGGATTATCTTCCGTGGAGTTACTTGCCTTCGGAGTCCCGGAGCATTTTCCAAAGGCTCATTTTCCTTAAGTTCGCTTATTTTGTCAATAACATCTCTACGAGAGTCCTTAATTTCCTTATTGATACCTTCGAACTTCTCCTCAAAACTTTTGTGTAGGGATTCGACTTTTTCCTCCAGTGCACTATACTTAGCGTTTATTTCATCCCGGAGGGCTTCTAACATTTCGTTGAACACTAGGTCAAAAGCAGCAAACCTAGCATCCAAGCAGGCATCCCGGTAGGCCTTTTCGCAGGACACAGTTTTACCATCCGCCACTAGCAAATGCTCTTTAGCCGACTTCAGCTTGGTTAATTTAGACGAAGCCATCATATATAAATGTAAAGAACCAGGGGGGGGGAAGTAACCTCGTAGCTAGGTGTGTGCTAAAGAAGCCGTCCTAAGAAGGACGCACCTAGCTCTAAGAAAAAAGAACAAGTCAGGTTTGCGAGAAAATTAATTCTGCGCCAGGGACCCGCTCGTGAATGATTAGAATAATAACAGATGATATGAGAAAATGTCCTTAGTTAGGTTTGCGAGGAAATTAATCCCAACGCCAGGGACCCAGAAGGATAATGAGCGTCTTGATGTACTGGTTTACGGGAATATTAATTCCAACGCCAGGGACCAGCACATAGGACGGAACAGAAAGTGAATATCGCCCTGAAAAGGGCGCACCGTGAAATGAAAATAATGAAATGATACCTGAAAAGAGAGTAAAGTGATACCTTGAAGAGCTAGTCCGTTTTGATCGTCCTCAGCCTATGTTCCGTCCCTCATATATGATACAAAGGTTGGTCGACAATCGACAATCGAACAGTGTAGTGTATCGGTATTCAAGTGGAACTTGAAGCATAGCTTCCATAATCTCACCCTTCATAATCATATTCCAAGGGAAATACACTGAGCTAGAAAAGAAGCCTGATGTACCCACAAGGGTCATCCAAAGTATGAAAGAAAATTGCCTCCTCTTGGTGGAGGAAAATTTGATTGACGACTGTCTAGACTAGAAGCAGACCACTAGTATTAGATAAAACACGACTTATGAAGTCCAGTAATCTGGAAATAAGACATTATCAATGTCTTCAAAATTAATATCAAGTATATGCCTTGGATCACGATATCTCTTTCTATGCATAGGATGCTTTAAAATGCCCGAGACTAGCTCGTTGCTATGATTTTCTATATTGGGCAGCATGGATTCCATGAGCCCTTGAACGTATTTTCCAATATGAGTCATGTTGAAGTCATTATAAATGGAGGAATTGCGAACAATTCTCCGATCTTTTTGCGCAATAGTCCTAAGGGTAACGTTTTGGAACGTTTGCAGTTCTTTCCATCTAGTTTTACATATTGTGGCCCAGACGGGCATACCATAGGTCAAGATAGTCCGAACAATGACCTTATAGAGTAGGAGTTTATTATCAATGTTTAGAGCACTATTCCGGCCCAGCAGAGCAATCAAGCTAAACTTGGCTCTCCTGGCCTTATTCAACGCATAAGTTGCGTGAGGAGTCCAGGTAAGTTTAGAGTCAATAACAACACCAAGATATTTATAAGTTTCAACCCAGTCCAGTTTTTTGCCATATAGTGTTAGAGAATCTAATGATCTCTTTCTCTTCTTGGAGACAAACATCGCCTTGCATTTGTCTACATTCAATTTTAGCCTCCACTTGCTAAACCAGCTTTCACACTCCTTTAGAGCCTTCTGCAGCCGCGAGACTACTACGGCTGGTTGACGAGCACAGGTTAGTATAGCAGCGTCATCTGCGTAAAAAAAGAGCTTACATTTAGAAGGACTTGGAAAGTCTCGCATAAAATAATTGAATAATACTGGCCCCAGGACTGAACCCTGTGGGACACCAGCTCTTACTTCATACATAGGAGATAGACTATCTCCAACTCTGGCCTGAAAGAACCGGTTGGAGAGAAACGAGTGTATCAGAGTAATTATGTCTTGAGGAAATCCATCCATAATCATTTTAAAAATAAGACCATCGTGCCAGACTTGGTCGAAGGCTTTGTGTACATCGAGAAAAACGACCCCACAGTACATAGAGAGATTAAGGGGCTCATTGATATCCGCTGCGAGCCTCCATGTTTGGAGTTGGCAGGAATGGTCTGAGCGAAAGCCAAATTGTTCATCGCGGATGAGATCGTTGGCATCACAGTGCTCAATGAATCTCTTGAGAATTGTTTTTTCCAGGATTTTGGAAATTGATGGTAACAAGCTTATGGGCCTGTAACTAACAGGATTTGCAGGATTTTGTCCTGGCTTAGGAATGCTTAAGACAACTGATTGCTTCCAAGCATCCGGGAAGTAAGTGTTCTTCCAGCAGTCGTTAATCACTTTTGCAATATCTTGAATTGTATTTGGAGGTAAATTTTTCAAAGCACAGTTCTTAATAGAGTCTTTACCTGGAGCTTTTCTCGTTTTTAAATTTTTAATGATGCTTAGGACTTCATTTACATCAATGCTATGTTTTGGGAATTCATTGCCGTGAATATTATAGAAGCCAGTTATGCAGGATTTTACTTTCTCGGACATATCAAGTCCTATTTGCCGACCATCAGTAGGCGTGACAAACTGTTCTGAAAGTGAGCTTGCAATAAGCTGCGCTTTATCATCATCATTCGTGATGAATTTGCCATTGTGGGCTAACAGAGGTGGGATATTAATGGCTTTCTTGTTTTGCAAGGCTCGAACCATGCACCACATAGAGTTATCGTGGGTCGACAGACTCTTAACTTTATCATTCCATCTGGCATTACGAAGTGCTTTTACCTCCTCGTGAACTCTTCTTGTGAGCCTATTATACTTGGTCTTAAGCCATGAATCACGAGTTCGGTACCACTGCCTTCTAACCTTATTCCTTTGCTCAATTAATTGTTTGATTTCTGGGGTGAGATCAAGGTGATCAGCTCGCTTCGACTCTAAGGGCGAAGCACTAGAGTCAATAGCTGCATTTATACGTTCAGTAAGCCTTTTCACATTGGTATCTATGTCGCTCGTACTATGTACGTTATTTAGTGGGTCGTCATCATTTTTGAGAATTTCTCTAAAAAATTTCCAGTCTTGTTTGAGCCTCAGTTCTTCTTTGAGGTCAATGTTTACGTTATCAAAATTTAGTGCAACTGGTTTATGGTCTGAGGATAGATCATTGACAGTATAGATACTGAATGATTTGTAGAAGCCCTTCAACAACACAATATCAAGTACATCGCTTGAAGGAGAATGATCACAATAATATGTATCATCCACAGGGCCTACTGCAATAATATCAGATTGCTTTTGCACGTAGCCATACAAAAGGACACCGTTTTGGTTATGGCATCTTGAATTCCAGTGCGAGTGCTTAGCGTTCAGGTCTCCCGCCATAATAACGGGAATATTCCCGGAAAACAGCTCGTCAAGCTCATTAGCATCGAATTTATGCTTGGGCGCATTATATAGAGCCACTAGTTTCACTTCTCCCAGTGTGGCATCAGTAATGATAGCAGAGGCAGCTTCCATTCCCATATAGTCTCGGGTTGGTTCCTCCCGATGATGAATGCCTTTCTTAATAATAATTGATGACCCACCTGACGGGGACTTTACTGTAGTGGGAAGAAATCTGTCTTTACGATAGACACAGTAACCAGGTAGCCTGAAGTCGCGGTCTGGCCTTAAGTGTGTCTCACATAGAAATGCTATGTCTATATCCCATTGGGTTAGGAAGTTGTAAAACTCAATACGCCTCCGGGGGACCCCCCTGGCGTTCCATATTACGCAACGAAGTTTACCTCGATTTGTAATAGAATAACATCGATCAGCCATACTGTCAGTGTTTATTCGTAAGTATTCCACTCATCAGTGGCATTTTCTTGCCCAGTTCGTTTAACAAATTGCATACACTGCCAATTTGTTTATACATTTCCTGAAAATCATTCACGTTAATGCTCTTATCTTGTTTGGAGACCATTGAGGCATAGGAAATCTCTGGGGACACTTTAGCACTTTGCACTCTTTTGACTTGCGGATATTTAGGACATTTTGTGTAACTGGAGGTGTGTTGTCCATTACATCGAATACATTTTGGGGGATCTTGTCCTTTTACATTTGGGCAGTCTTTTGACTGATGATCTTTAGCGCATTTGTTACAACGGGGGGATTCCGTGCAACCCATAGATACATGGCCAAATCGCAAACAATTATAGCATTGTAAAGGTTTCTTATTACCTCGAAACATTTCAACACTGACAGCTAAAGGCCCTATGCGGGTCACATTTTTAAGTGTCTTATTGTGTTCAGTGTTTGATAACAGAACCAGAATCATGGGCATATCAATTGATCCTTTGGCTTTTTTAAGCCTAATCACTTTCTCAGGGAAGTAGTTGGCCTTTTTCAGGTCTTCATTAAAATCGTTAAGGTCATAGGTCACGTCTACATTTCGTATGACGTATTTGAGGACTTTTTCCGATTTAAGTTGATGATGCTGAATCTTTAGCACGTTATCAGCCTTAATGCCAGACACCAATTTACTATGAGTTTCCTCATCATGACACCTTATTTTGATCGTCTCTGCTCTGCCTGTGTGTACAGTAATTAGGTTAATCGCCACATGCTTTTGAATCTCGCCCAGGATTTGCTTGATTGGCTGACCGTGAGTACGTATTATGATTGGCGGAATATAGGAGCTGCTCTTGGTATTTGGCTTTTCAACATTTTTTCGCTGTTCGGACTTGCTTTCTCGAAAAGCAACAGCGATTGTATCATTTAAATCAACAACATCCTTAATGTTGTCAATTTTCAACCCTTTTTTAGCCTTTTTAGATTTTGCAGGTATCCATTTATCCGTATCATTGTATAGCCGTTTGCGATTTGTACTAATCGGGTCTTTGCCATCGTTATCATTACTCCCTGAGCCGGAGGGGATAATTTCCATAGGCTGAGGATTCACACTCTCTGTTTCACAAGAGTCTCTTAGATAGTCAGAAGTTACACCAGTAGGCTGATTACCTTTCATTGACAGAGCAGAGAATTGATCTTTGAGGAACTGCTCCAACTTATTAAAGTTCTTGTTGGCTTCATTACGTGCTGCAGATATTTCAGCATTCATATTAGCAATTTTATCGTGGATTTCAGTTATGTTCCCTTTTAATGACTCGACTTTTCCTTGTAAAATATCATACTTAGTGCACATTTCTTGGCGCAAAACCTCTAGCTTATCCTTAATTATAGCATCAAAAGCTTCGAATCTGTAATCTTTACAGGCATCTTTATATATCTCGCCATATGTATATTTACCGTCACTTGTTTTTTGGCTTGCAATGCCACTTAACGCTTTGCCTGAGTCTGGCATTATGATAAAATTTAAAATAATAGTCAGACTGCTAGCCCTGAAAAGGGCTTTTCCAGAATAAGATCTGTAGAAAAAACAGTCTTAAAGAATAGGATATAAAAAAAACCGCTGACCTTAAGAGAGTGTGCCTTCAATTACATTCCTTCTCCAATCTATACCATCTATGAGTAGCTCGAACCCGTGATGTGTGCTCTGCTCTCTGTCTCTCTGTGTCGCTCGACCTGAGCACAATCGCAATGATGATCAACAAAGGTTGGTTGAATTACAGAGAATATATATAAGGGCCAGAGTGGCCATTATCCAATAAAAAGGTACAAATGTAAATTACAAAATAAAAAAAAAGACGAATGGGGGAAAAACAGTCTCTTAACATCAGAAGCGCGGACCTAGTAGAGATACTTCCTCCTGGTCGCGAACAATCGTTACAATCGATACCGATTATTAAAATTACAATGAATAAAATCAAAGAAAGTAAAAGATAAACGATGATACAAAATTAAGAAATATAGAAAATTAATTTGACTCTTTAAGCAATTTGATAAGTGTCGAATCTCCTATCGGGCCTGCCTCTCCGTTTAGTAATAGGTCGGGGTCCTTCTTAGAAATCTCAACCTAGTGTTTTTCCTAGGAAAAATTATTCGAACAAATGAATACTCGATTTTTTTAATCTGTCGATACTTTTATAAGTCGATAATTTTTAAGTAAATATCAAATAAAAATACAAATTCGCTAATAGTTTTTTTTTTTTTTGAACAAAATCATCAATTACACGAATTTTAAAGAGAACAAATTACAAAATCTAAATTTTAAAAACTATTGTTTACAAATTCCAATATTTAACATCTAAGCTCTGTAAAAAATGCCAGAAATTCGATTCCTTGACGGTGAAATAATTCTTCCTGCTTGAGAAAATAAACATTCTGAGAGAACAGAGGTTGAAATTAAGCTAATATATTTTTTTGCAATACTATAAACATTGGGATAGATGAATTCCAAAGCCTATGCCTAACCGTTCCTGGATGGTTGTCGTATTTTCATCCCCCTCAAAGTAATTTGAAAATTTGATTACTCGATTTTTTATTCGAAAAAAAAAATATCGGTTATTTAGTCGAATTTTTTTTCACGATTTATTCGATTAGTCGAATAAATCGATTAGTTTGGAAAAACCCTATCTCCAACGTCTCAGGTCGGGGTCCTTTTTAGCAGCATCTGTAGGAAAAAAAAATATACATATAATAATTTGAAACTATACACTAAAAATTACAAAAGCATGCAAAATAATAATAATAATTCAGAATGGCCAAAATTCATAGTGTCCCAAAAGTATTGATCGTGGTGACGATGAATTAAATAAGCTATAAAAAATAATCTCATATTAAACGAACAGCTTCCATTATTATTAAATAAATAAACGTCGTTTTCTAATAATACGATCATTATTAATGACTCTGGACAAGTAATAATAGTCTTATAGGTATGTACAGTTTATCCTACTTGTTAAAATACAAGTAAAATTGTTATTTCTATTTGTACTCAAGCAAACACAAGGTAATATGAATTTCAGATTGCATACCTTATATGATTATTCCGTAGGAATAAGAAAACAGCAATTTCTTAAAGAGAAATAAATATTGTTAATATGATGTGAAAATAGAATCCCACAAAATAAGTGTTAAAAAGTTACACCAAAATACAAATAATTATATTGAAACATATATAATAATAAGTTATAACTTACTTTTTTTCTTGGAGAAACAAAAAAGCAGGAAGCGAGCGTAGATGTCAATCTTCAATAGTCGATCAGAGACGTTTGTAAAAGGCGCGCTTTCAGTCAAATTAGATCAGAGGCGCTTACTTTAACGGTCTCTGAATTAGATGCTGCATTGCTCTTTTTACTGAGCACATACGTCAATTAGTGAACATCCAATAATGGATCGCCATTTTATACGAGCCATGAGTGAAATTATATTACGATTTCCCAACGAGTACCAAACGTAGGAATTACTTAACATCTAACCGTTATCTAACCGAACACTTTAATAACAAGATCTGAACATTTCCATTCTCAGCTCTTACGGTTTACCAACCTAAATACCAGTTTCCAACGGAAATATAACATATGAGTGCTAGCTGGGTTGTGGCTAGTTGTTCATTATAGCGGCTAATGGTGCTGGGCCCATGACCAATATTAGGTGTATGAAATAAATGCACCGGAGTGGAACATAAGCATAAAGCTTTTATTAACAATGAGTTTTTCAATGAGAATAAACTAACAATGAAACAATAAAAATGATTTCCGTTTGACAATCATAAAGCCATCTATAGGCGGTTATTGCTTCAATATAAAAATACTTAACAGTGTACTTAAGAAATATTTGGCTCAGACTATTGTGCACTTCACTTTATTTGTGAAATGTGAAATTCCTTTAATTTTTTTATTATATTTAAGTGGTTTACACGTCTATTTATCTCCTTTAATCAATAACGTTAATCTTTTAACGATTTTTAAAAAATTTGTTTAAACATTTCATGAATTTTTTATAATCTAGAAATTTTAATTTTAAAAAACCCCAGAAAAGTTCGCCAACGGGTTGCATAGATTTCAGCGTTGTTTCTTGTTTCTCCTGAAAGATAAATTTCATTTTCTGTTTTCGCAATACCCAAGTGTGTGCGCCAATCACAATCAGGCTGCCGGAGTTGGCCTTAGTAGGATGTGAGCTCATGGCTGTGGTCAAAAACCCTCACCGGTGAGAGAATGATGACGTAATTTCTCACTGGGCTAACCGTCTTTTTCTCGGTGAGGACGGTGAGACTAACCGGTTAGGCATAGCAGCACTAACTGGCGTTTCTGACCGCGTTAAAATGAAGTCACAAATTTCTCACTGGGATTTCTGACCGACCAAGCGCTAACTCTTCTCACCGGTGAGAGTTTTTGACCTTAGCCTATGGAAGAAGGAAGGGAGGAAGCGAAACTCGAGTCCAAATTTCGTCCTTCCGGTTTGGCGCGTCCTCGCACTAACGGTCCGAGAGTTATTCGATGCGAAAATGAAGCGCTAAAATAGGCATGTTCGAAACACTTAAAAGAGAAATAACGGAAAAGAGAATCGAGTCTTTCCTACATGTCACGGGTTTCATAACTTTCATATGCCTTCAGGGATCAAAGATAGAAGTTCGGCAATAATTGTTCACATCATTACAGAAAACTGCATTCGAATAGTATAAATTTTAACTGAAATTATTATTTTAATGAAATGTTAGAAAGAAAATTAAGAACTGGAGGAACATGTGTGAGGCTTCGTCCAAAATGCAACTTGTCAAAACAAGGTAAATAATGCTTTTAAAATTTATATTTTTTAATCTTAAATTTACTGAGTTTAATTTACGCAAAATCAAAACTTCAAAATCTGTTTAGTTAGTTTCGTGCTTAATATTTAAGGAACTTTACTGTCATTATAAAGTTGCATGGCGAATAAATGTTTACTTGATAAGTTTGAATTTGTTTTCATAAACAGTTAAGGGAATGCGCGCTTCGCCTATTTTCAAAAAATAATGATGCTTGCAAAACATACTTTTTCGCCTGCTTGCGATTTTGGTCAGATAATAGAAATTAACCGCCTTTTAAAGAAGTTTTATCGCAATTTCGAACTTCGCTTATAAATATAACGCGAATTTATTTTTTTAGAAACGATAAAGTTTTTGGTGAAGGACATTAGGGAAGAATGAGGATCATAAAGTCCTTGCATTTGTTAACTTAACTCTGACATGTTTATTTCACTTACTCGCGCACATTAGCTATTGATAAAATAAAATAGCAAGGGGGGAAAAAATCAGCACTTCCGTGATGAAAATCCTATTGGAAGGAAGGTGGAGATAAAATAAAATGTTCCCTAAACAGACAATCGCTTTATATAGGGATGAATACCTGTTAAAATTATAAAACATGAATTTGAATAAAAGCGAAGTGATTTTTATTAAGCGATGATTAAACTCAAATGATTTAACATTTCCTTTATTATATTTTTCCTAGATAAAAAACAATTTTAAATATTTTTTACAAATTAAATTAATATCTATAAAAAAATTCACAGGATCTTGTAATGATAATTTTGAAGAGCTGCATTTAGAACAAGAACCCAGAAATCATGTGTAATACTAATTTTCAAGGTAAGTGCTATTCCATATTGCATGCCTTTATTATTTTTAGAGTTGTCTATCTATAAATAGTAGATATTAAGTAAAGAAATAATTCATATTATCACTCCAGATAAAATATAACAACTGAATAATATTAAATTCTTATTCTCTAGAGCAGCACGAAGAGAGAGTGCCTGCCTCAGCTCCATTAATGCACAGAAACCCAGCTGTCCAACATCCAGTGTACAAAAGAAGAAAATATCTGATATTTATTCATTAAAATCGACAAGGAAGAGATGGTATAGATCAAAATTTGATTTGAAAAAGCTAAAATCAATTTTGAAAACTCCCACTTCAGAGATGATCTGTGTTGTAGAGATCACTCATGTTTCTAAAGTTATATGCTGTAAAAGTTTAGAATTAATTTGAAGAAACAGGAAATACAAGATTCACTTGACCACAAAAAGTTGATTTTTTATTGGTTCCACTTGCCTCCTGTTTCTTCATATTGTAAGTAACCACAGCCCCAGAGGTTTATTTCTATTTATTTACACTTACTTATCACTCAATTTAAGATGGCATAAAAAATTAAGAAACAAGGGATATGTTGGCAAATTGTAGAAAAGAGCTTTGCTCTTCGACTCTATTTTCATGCTTACATGTTTATAGAGAAGAAAGATAAACTCTAACCTGACCCAGTGTTTGGTGTCTGCATTCATGGGTACATAATGTGCACTTAATTAATAAAAAGGTTATTTAAAATTTACGAATTAATGCTAGCCAAATGGAAAAGAGTGAAAATCTGATCTGTATTGTATATGATTAAATGAAATTGACTATCAATTTAAGTTACATAAGAATAAAAGACTTAATAAGTAGTTTTGAAGATTTTGATTATAATGAAAGAATTAATGAACTTACTGATCATGATCAGAGGCCTTACAAAGGATTGGAAGAAATCAGTTGGTTACTTTTTTGCAAGTGGAGATGCATCCTTAGACACAATTGTTGAAAACAATAGAACTGGATTAAATGTAAAAATTATCACAAGGCATTTCAATCGAGATTTTTAGAAAATACTATATTCACAATTTACCAAAAAGGAGGAGGCAGTTTATATCTGTCAGTTTCCCAATTAAATAGTTCCTTGAAACACTTCTTGTAAACAAAACCAAATTATCACCATCCACAAATTCTGAAGATTATCAGGAATATTTAATATAAGAGATTTCATTGTGTGCAAAGACCATCCCATCCCCGTTACATCAACTAAGGATGCTGCTGCGGGGGGGGGGGGGGATGAAATTAATGTAGAAAAAGCCAGTGAAGTTTACTATATCTCTGGCTACATGGCTAAGAAATTCTTAGTTCATCACAACTGTGAAGAACGCCAAAAAGTTTTGACATGTCAGGAAGATAATATGGACTTCCACAAGAAATCTTAACTCATTTTAAAGCAATTAGTGAATCTGCAGATTTGGCAAATTAACACAAATGTTAATTCATGTGTGTGTGTGAAACCTTCAATATCAAAAATTTTCACTATTTCCTATAAGCAATGGGTTAAAGAAAAATTGAATTATTTTTAATATCCTGTGTAAATTATTTTAATCTGTGCTCAGATTATGTTAAATTAGAACTTCATTTGTTTATGACTTTAAGGACATACTGGAAAGTAAAGTCTTAATATGGAGTTTAGGAAATTTGGAAATAATAAGAATTTTATTCAGAAATGTTAAAAAGTTAATTTTTTTAGTGTTTCTATCCAGACCACCAATTAATAAAATAACATTGATTCCATTTGTTTTTATAATTCAATAAATGCAAAATATATTAAACACAAAACATACATAGGAACATAATTTGCTTGAAACCATTGTCAAAATATAGTCCAAGCACGTTCGACGTATTTGTCTGTATTACAGAATTATTTACCTTAATTATTAAACTTTTTTGCATATGTATTTTGTATTAATGTTTAGCAAATTATTTTCATTAATGCCTAATTGGCTTAATTAATTATTGTGAATTCTCTACTATTTCTTTATAGGTGTATCAAGGAATAGTGAAAAACTGCTATTGAATACAAATGGAAATTTAGTATTAATTCATGCTTGTCATATAGGTTAAGTACAGGGTGATTCAAAAGTTGCCGTGCAGTGGCTGGTCGTAGGTGGCATCCGCTCACAATAACTTTTAGATCATCCTGTATTAAATAAGAGGACAAGGGGGACATTCTAGTCTGGAAGTGTAACTACCAATTCAGAATATTTAGAGAATAAATAATTGATGCGAGAGAACTTTTTACAATTTATGAAAAATTGAAGTAAAAGAAATGCACTACTGCACAGTAACTTTTGAATCACCCTGTATAATAATAAATAATTACATGAATTCATTATATAAAATAATTGAAGTGGAACAGCCCACATTTTTAATTTTTACTGTATATTTGATGTATAACTTCATTATTGTATTTACATTTGTTACATCTAATCCAAGCATGTTCTGATGTATTATTGATGTTTATCAAATACTTATATTAATTTTATATATGACCTTATTATTATTCTTTATTAATTTATTTATAGTGATACCTTGAACAATACAAATATTTACCATTATGATATAATTACTATGTGTTATACAAATTTTTTATATTCTAGTTTTATATGGAAGGTGAATATTACTTCATGTATTAAATATCTTGTAACACAATGTACTTAAAATGTACACTAAAATTGAAATTGTAGACTAGAATATTGTATTTAACCTTGTTTTTTTTTTCGTTTTTTTACAATTAAGACTTATATTTTTAGCACTGTTCTTGTAATAGTAATATGTAAATTTTTTATGTCCTTACTTTAATAAATTGGATTTGTTTGAAGTGAATTTTTTTTTTTTTATTTACACATATATTCTTTTTAATTAATTTTTTCAATTAAATAACTTCTTTTTACTAATTTCTATTTTCGCGTTAAGAAACTGAACTAATGAAATCTCTTTTAATATTGAAGGGAAAAAATTAAGGGTAATAAGTTTAAAATTAAAAATAAAATTTTCCCTCGCAATTACTGAAAAGCAATTGGAGAAAGAAAACATGAAATGAATAGTCAACTGTTTAATGGGTAGTGCATTATGGGTAGTTTAGTTCACGGACCGTTGGGCAGATGTCGCCACATAAACGGAAGTCCAAAATACGTAATACAGAAATAGTTAGAGTTTCACCTCCTTACTTCCTTCCTTCATGTGTGAGCTCGTCAGTTAACTCAAAGGAGAAAAAAAACATTTATCAAGGATTCTACCCATAACAAAAAAAAACAAAAAAAAAAAGAACTAATTTAACGTTTTAAGCGTTTTGTTCTCGATTTCATCGCGTTTAGTTCTTAGTTCTCTTGTAGTTCTTACACACTTTCGCACACCTCAAGTTTCCCTTGAGGTGATGTAATTTCGTGTGATCTTAATCTATGATCTAGGGTGCTTCTAAACACTCTCTCCAGTCGCGATGGAGCATAAACGTTCATGATCAACGCGAGCACTGCATCTATACAGGACAGAGCGCTCATCACTGGCACCGCTAAAAACTCCTCGATCTCATCGTCATGTTGGAAACGCTCACGATCAACGTCATCTTATTTCAATCCTGATCATTTCGCGTTGACTCGCTCACTTTCACTAGCTTCGCAATAATGGCCGACACTGACACCATATCCCATCTCAAAGTCTGTCCCCAATGCGATTTATAGTTTTGTAATGAATCTGACGGCACAGAACAGGTTACACAGGTATACATGGCAGGGGCGAAGGAGCTGAAGATAAAGGTGAAGATTGTTTTTGATATTTTATTTTTTTAATTTTTCTCCTAGGTTTCGAGTTTTCTTTTATCGTATGTGCACTCCGGTACGTAGATTTTTTTAACACTCTCGTATTTATTGTCATAAAAGAATACATGCCTTGAAATCTAATAAATCCCCATCAGATTATAATATTGGACAATAAATAATTACGCTTAAACCAAAAAGTTTGAAAGCTTAACGAGTTTCTGTGGCAGTTACCTCTTGTTTACTGATCGGGCTGTTACCTCGATGCCCTTGGGGCTGTCAAAAAACTTCATGAGCGGGTGAATAGAGCGGACGCGATCAGGGGTAAACGATCACGTGATTGAAAATGAGCGCTTGAGAGTTTTTAGAAGCACCCCTATTGACCAATCACAGAGCGGAGCAGTTCCTTTCTCCAGAGGCAAGTCCTACATTGTGCACGATGATGGGACCAGCTTTAACATGGAAGAGACTCACTCTTATGAGCTCTTGATTTTATTTATTTCCTTTGATAAAAAATAATATTAATGCTCTGCCTATGTATCAACTGCGTTCCAGGGACTTCAAATGGAAGGGAGAAACCAAGATATTATTTTTGTCTCAGGTTACCTTCTTTTGAAGAGACTACACCCATAAACGACGATTTTAGAAAAATATGGGAAACTTTGATTAGCCATAATGTGGAAATCATGTTTGGCTGCGATGCAAATGCTCACCACATTATGTGGGGGAGTACCAACACTAATTTGAGAGGTAAGGTTTTATTTGATTTCATCTTAGAAATTTTTAATCTAGGTAATAAACCAACCTTCATCACATCTGTTAGAAGGGAGGTAATCGATATCACTATTGGTTCTTCCAATATGAGCAAATGGATAAAAAAATGGTATGTTGATGAGAAGCCGCCAACATATACGTTTTTCTCTTTTAGCGGATGAGGACTGGGATAGGACCTTTAGGGGTCCTAAGCGGACGAATTGGACTCAATTTCGTGAGGACGTTCGTTCAGCGATCTCCGGTTTTCTGACCAAAATTCGTGACACAACTGACTTGGAACTGTGTGTGAATGGATTGAAACAGGCCCTGGTTGAGTCGTATCACGAAAATTGCCCCCTGCTGAGAAAGAGAAGTAGACCCTGCCGCGTTTGGTGGAATCAGGATCTTTCTCAGCGTAGACGAGCTGTTAGGAAGCTTTTTAGGAAAGCTAAAAAGACCAACGATTGGCATAGCTATAAGCTTGCCCTCACTGAGTATAATAGAGCCGTTAGAAGGACTAAACATATATCGTGGAGAAATTTCTGCGAAACAGTCTAAAAGACTGAAGAAGGAGCTAGACTCAACAAATTTTTAAAGAGAGATAATCCAATTTTTGTTGGTACTCTCCAAAAAACGGATGGTAAATTTACCAAGGATGCTAAAGAAGTCCTTGAGACTCTTATGACAACTCACTTCCCAGGTACCATGCCCTACGAACTCTTGGATATTAATTATTCAGGAAGTGATTACACGTAATTAAATTGTATGGGCAATTAAATCTTTTGAACCATACAAGTCTCCTGGACCGGATGAGATTACGCCAGTCTTGCTTCAGCAAGTATCAGATGTGATCTCACCGATCCTATGTGTTATCTTTAGGGCCAGTTTAGCTCTAAGTTATATTCCTAATCTGTGGAGGTTGGTCAAAGTGGACTTTATTCCGAAATCTGGTAAGGACCGCTATGACTTGACCAAAAGTTTTCGACCGATTAGTTTTTCTTCTTTCATACTTAAATGTTTTGAAAAGATTATTGGGATGCAGTGTCCCTTTCATGTTAATCAAAATGCCTATCAACCGGGCAAATCTACAGAGATTGCCTTGCACCAGTTAGTGGTTAAAATCGAGAGGACCCTTGAGTATAGGGAATTTGCTCTTGCAGCTTTTCTCGATATCGAGGGAGCTTTCGATAACACCTCTCATGCTTCAATTGCCAATGCTTTATGTTCTAAAGCAATTGTTCCACTGCTCCGGAAATGGATTCAAACCCTTTTGGCGGACAGAATTATTGTCTCCCATTGTTTGGGGGAGAAAAGAGAGATCCGACCCTCCAGGGGTTGTCCACAGGGTGGTATTCTTTCCCCCCTGCAATGGAACCTGGTGGTGGACGATCTTATTTTTAGGTTAAACAACCATGGCATATATGCCCAAGGGTATGCGGATGACATTGTCATCTACGTATCCGGGATTGATAAACTTACACTTTTGGACCTGATGCAATCTGCTTTGGATGAGGTTCAAACATGGTGCATTGAGTTGAATTTAAGGGTTAATCCTTTGGAAACCACTCTTGTACCTTTTACTTGTCGGAAAGTAATTATTCCTTTTAATCGAACACCAACCTTGTTTGGTGAAAAGATTATAATAAGGAAAGAGGTTCAAATACTTAGGGGGTTATCCTCGATAGTAATATGACCTGGAATCAACATCTTGATAAAAGAAAAAATCAGGTTAAAATGGCACTCTGTCGATGTCGCCGTGTCCTAGGCAAATGTTCGGGTCTTACCCCAAAAATGACACACTGGCTGTATGTAACAGCCATTAGACCTATCCTAACATATTGGGCTCTGGTTTGGTGGAGTAAGATTGAGCAGTCTACTGTTAAGGCCCTTGGGTATCACGGGCGCTGTCTCAACTACTCCAACCAGGGCCATGGAAGTTATCCTTTCTCTGACTCCCCTGGAGACTTATATCCAGGGATTTGCTAGAAAATGTTCTTATCGTCTGGCTCATCAAGGGCTATAGGTAGACTTCACTTGGGTGAAATCTCATACCATCATTAGCCGGATTATGACCAGCAGTATTTTGCAAATGCCCTCCGATATTGCGGAAACTCGTACCTTCCCTGAGTTCTCGAGTAAGGTCATCATAGACCCCATGATAGAGCAGCGAGGAGGGAGTTGGCATTTTCCTAAGGGTGCGATCATTTGGTATACAGATGGCTCCCGACATCATGGTTACTCTGGCCTGGGTGTTTACTGTGGTGAACACAAAACCCTTTGCTCTTGTCGACTTGGTCGGTGGGTCACAGTCTTCCAGGCAGAGATGTTAGCTATTATTTACTGTTTACAGACATGTATAGATAAACTCTACGTTCGTAGAAAAATCTTCATACTCAGTGACAATCAGGCGGCCTTTAAGGCCATTAAATCTTCCAAGATAAGTTCTAAAATTACCTTACCCTGATTACCTTAAGTTCTAAAATTACGTTACGTTATTATGGGTCCCTGGACATAAAGGTAAAGTTGGAAATCAGGTCGCAGATACCTAAGCAAAACAAGGTGACAAGTTGGCACCCTGTGGTCCGGAACCTTTTTGCGGTATTTCCAAACAAACCGCAATCTGTGAAATTAATAGCATCTCTTATCAAGCGATGACAAAACGGTGGGAACAGAAATTGTGCGCTTCTTGATGTGTTAATTTTTACAGTAAATTAGCATACAGATATTGCAGAATTAAACCTAAAACAGATGCCGAGCAACGCAGGAGAAGAAGCAGGATGATAATTACAGTAAATTAGCTAGTACTCTGTATTTGTTCGGAAGAAGTGGGATGATAATTACATTGTGTGATTCCATCAATCCTTCAATGAATCAGAAGGTTCCTTATCATAAGTGTTTAAAAATCAAAATTTAAGGTCTGAGAATTTACGTCGTGAGTTGATTTATGAATATAACAAACTCAGCGATATAAACAGGAACTTGACGTGAAGAACTCACCAGACTATCTAAAGGATGATTTCCAATAGATGGCAAGCAAGGTAAAATCAGCCGGAACACAGTGGAGTTGCCATGGAAACGTAGCTCAAGGGCAACCGGTTTTGCCGTCTAGTGCCAGTGCATAGAAAGTTCAGCATGCTGAACTTTCTAGCCATCTCTACCGTGCCGTTGATGAAACCATCCAATCAAAGCAGAGCACATGAAACAAGAAAGCTGGGATTGATTTGGCCATGATAACGCTTCTTAGTGCAAATTAAAATGGCTGCAATGACCAAAGAATTTAAGTTGGAAAGTATCCTTGGATATTTAATCTATCTATATATATATAAAGAAAGATGTTTGTTTGTGGGTTTGTTTTTTATACAAATCTACAGTTTTATTCCGATCTTGATGAAATTTTCATACTTGAACTTCAAAGCATGAGGAAGGTCACTGTCTACTTCCGATTTCGAAAAAATGATAATTTCTGATAAAAAATCGATATTCATGGCAAGGCATATTAATGAGAAATATCTCATGACCAACAATGCAAGGCAAAATTTGTGCTATTTAAAAAAACTTCAATTTGTAAAAATGCATAGAATTCCTGTTATTCAGGCTTTTCTTAGAAAAGAGAATTCTTAGTACATAACAATTTCTTGAAAATCTTTAAAAATAATCAGTAACTGGAGATAATGGAGAGTTAGCAGACTCTTGAGAAAGAGTGGAAAGACGAGAGATGAAGCATTCCTTTAGCTCTGTGCAGTATTGAGCAAATGGTAAGCAAGTAAATAGAAGAATCGGCAACCGCTAAACTACACAAAGTGATGAATGGCCAAGTTTTGCTTCAAGACATCGATAGCGGAATGGGAATTGCAAGGACATCATGTGTACATCAAAGTTAAGATTACGTGGGTAAGAAATTTTTTACTAGTAGTGGGATCCTTGGAGAGGTCCATCCATTGTGAGTCTTTAAAAACGTTTTTTTTTATCTAATTTTCATTAAGAATTTTTACTGTATTAATTTTAAGCGTTTTCATGTGTTTATTTTTAAGATATTGCGAAATTTATTTAAAAAAACGTCCGAGCCCCGCCGGGGTTATCTCCTAGCTTATTTGGTAGCACATCAGATCCAAACAGTTCATAAAAATACATTTTGACCATGTTCTATGGGAATATGTACAGGGTGTCCCAAAAATGACTGATGGATTTTAAAAATCAATAGAAAAAAGACGGAATGCGATAGATACGTATCGTTTGCAGCCTTATGCTTAGGAAATCAGGGAATTTTATCCCACTAAATTTCAAATTTAGTTAACATTTTCACCACAGGTGGCGCTGCAGACGATCGTAACAGGTATAGTTAAAACGGATGTCTGCAAATTTTTGCCTGAGACTGCGCCACGTTGTTGCAGCAAATGGGGGTTACATTGAAAATGTCATTGTTTAATTTTTTGCAAAAGTCCTTGCAAATTTTTCTTACCGGTTTTTATTTTTTCATAGTTTTCAGCGCCACCTGAGGGTGAAAATGTTAACTAAATTTGAAATTTGGTGAGATAAAATTCCCTGATTTCCTAAGCATAAGTCTGCAAACGATACATATCTATCGCATTCCGTCTGTTTTTTTATTACTTACTTACTTTTCAAACCCGCTTATCCGTTAGCGACACCCTGTATATTTTGGAAAATGAGATGCTGATAATGCGATGATATAACGTTCGTTTCCAAGAATTATTAATAATAAGCACAAAATGATGATGCAATGACAGAACATTAATAAGGCAGCGTCTATTGATGAGGCATAGGAGTCACGCGTGTCTCCCTTGAGTTCCCTATCAAACGTCCAGACAACTGGCAATGATTTATGTGTCTGGAAAGGAAAGAGAAAAAACGAGTATTGGTTAGAGAAACTCCGCAACTAAAACAGAATAAGCTATACGGGCATTAGAAACATCTGAACAACGGGAATTTCGAATAGAGCAAGAGGGTATAAGAACTTCTACGTCAAGGGCAAGAAAAACTTGAATAGGCAAGTTTCATGATGCTCCGCAGTGGTGAGGCAAGTCAAGAAGAGTTTAGATAAAGTCCCGGTATATAGCTAAAATTCCTGTTTTTCGTATTTTTCGTAGAAGGCATAGTCCCTTTGCTATGTGTTGTACTGATTGAGTTATTATTTAACCAATTGAGAGTTATAATTTAATTTTTTGAGATTGTTCTGTTTACCTACAAGTGTAATTATGCCGGACAACGCCAGGTACCTCTGCTAGTAATAAATTAAAAGCCTATCGAGATGCAAAAATGAAAAACGATAGTTGGAAGGCTGTAAGTGTGGTCTGATAAATTATGAGGGCTCTTATTCTATTGGTTTTTCGACTGCGAAGTATAAACACTCCTGATTGGTTGAATGTTTAACTTTTACCTTTCAGTGAGAATGGTCATACTTTGTTGCCGTGAACGGTTATAACGGCTCTTTGGAATATCGGCTGATTTTTTACCGTCCTTACCGTCCTTACCGTCCCGTGGGAATCAGCCTTTAGTCCGAATAACAATATAATGTAATTTTCATTATTTCCATCTTGGATTTTAACATACAGTATTTTTACGTCTGTTGAAACAGTAAGGGTTACAGTATTGTTTAGACTAAGATGATCAGGGGAACTTTTCGCTTCAGGGTTTGCTTATCTAGCTGTCTTTGTGAATATACGAGATCTGTTAAAGAAAAACCCAACTTTTTAAAATTGGTTTCATTTAATATACAGCTTATTGGTCTTTGTCCCTTTCAAAGTATTCCCCACGTTTATCCACACAATTGGTCCAGCGGTGTTAGATTTTGCTATGCAATCCTGGAAAGCTTCTTTTGGAATAACAATCAATGCCAGTGACGAATTTTTCTTAATGTCATCAATGGAGTCAAAACGGCGTCCTTTCAGCACTGATTTTAATTTTGCAAACCAGAAAACTTTCAGGGAGCTAGCTCTGGTGAGTAGGGAGGCTGGAAGACAGTCATCTGATTTTTTTGTACAAAATTGGCGAATTAACAAGTCTAAGTGGAAAGATAAATAAACCATGATTTGTCTGTCCACTCAGTGATCTCTTTTGCGCTTCCGTGAATCATTTCTCCAGTTTCACGCAAAATTTAACGTTGCATCGTTGCTCTCGTAAATCTGACATTGCAAAAATCGGCACGAACACTGAAACACGTTGGACCCAAATGACAATAACTCGGAAACTAAACAACATGTAAAAACTTGTAAATAATCCATTAGGCGGACGGATATAGCAATTGCAGCACTGCCAATCCCTCTTCGCTACAACGATCCGTTGCGGCATAAATAAAAAAGTTCAGTTTTTTTAACCTTATCACAAACACAGATTATTTATATCGCAGCTTCTCACCTTATTCTTTTGACGCCATCGATTGTAGCAATTTGTCCCTGGTTATCGCTGGGTGCGCAATTTGGAAACTTTGGCTCTTACGCTACTTTCAAAATAAACGGTCCATATGTAGTTTCTAGTACAGAGGGTAGATTATCGCGATAATCTGCGGCACCTACTCCTACGAGGGAGTTTTGCGCCATCCCGGTAAATATCGACTGCTACGAGATGACAGTAGCAGCCGGGACCGACGGCTTAACGTGCCCTCCGAAGCACGGGGGGTTTCATGATGGAAGAGCCTCTGGTGGACAAACAAACCAGTGGCTGTACCAACTGCTGGAAAACCAGCTATGGTCACTTGGCAAATGGGTCAGACTAAAGTCCTCCAACAAACGTGCCCCAAATAGCTGTCCCACCAGCAGTGGCCCTCAAGCCCTGGCCGTCACCCAGCCAGCAGCTGGCCGCACCTGAAGTTGCTGAACTCCATCGATTGGCAAGCCAACCGACGAGACAACCAGGCCACGGCCACCCCCTCCATATGTAGTAGCTGTATAATAAATAATCTGTGTCACAACTGAGCTAGGCAATGAGAGAACGGCGACAATTTTTAACATTCAATGTCGTTTTCCGCCAGCTTTTTAGAAAACGTCGTGTGACATTTAGACCCTTAAAATTTCAGTTTTGGACATTTTGCATAAGGAACTTTAAGTTTTTCATCATGCAAAAGATCACGTTAGATAACTACACTTTTACTGCCAAAATGTTTCACATATTCATCTCACAAAATTAATCATGAAAGATTAGACACTGGTGAACAGCCTTACACATATGAACACTGTGGCAGATAGTATTCAATATTCAAAGCATTAAAAAAAGTACACGAAAGAGTCTTCATACTAGAGATACAATGGCAACTTTACACAGAATTGAGTGAAAGGCCTAAGTTAATGCCATGTACTAGGAGACTAACGTTCTGATCCCCAAATTTATCTGTGGCATCCATGGTTTGTACGGTACAGAGGTTAAAAAGTATAGCTGCTCCAGCCATAACCGGAACTCAAATTGCGATTCCTACGTTTACACTGTTGGCAGCATTCTCACAGAACGGTACCATTACGTGATTGGCTAATGTCTCTGCGTGTTCTCACGTGTTCCTCATCCAACCATCTATCTTAACTAATAATGATACAGAAATTTTTAACAAAATTGCTAGCTGATCATAGATCTTGATATTTTCTTGAATCGACCAGTACTGTAATTCTTAATTTAATGGCACTTTGAACTCGACGACATCCAAGTCACTGCACAAGTGATTCAGTTATGATTGGTCCTTGTGCACCACTGTCAAATAGTGCTGGACATTTACGTGGTTTATCATATGAGTATTTTACTTTAATTTGAATGGCAGGCAACATAATTTGCATGTTATGCTGCATGATGTCAAAATGGTCAACGCCACGCAACAACATTTCATTTTGAATATAATTACTTTAATTCAACACTTCCATTTTGAGAACACAAAATAGCATTATACTTGTTATAGCAAAATCATTCACAACGCCAATGACTAGAAACTTCTGACGCATAAATTTTCAGACGGATGGAATTTTGGCACTGCGGAGCGACTCGGATAGTTTCGAATAATTTAGCTATTATTTCTTTATAGAAAAATTATTGACAAACAGCCACCTAAAGGATTTATAGATTTAGTGGCTGGAGAGGAATTCCCCGATTGATATTCTTATCTACCATTGATCTTCTAATAGGCAGAGTCTTAATTAATGATTTTTCAATTGAAAAATCATTACCTATGCTTGGAGACGCATCTCCAGTTAATAATTATTATTATTTACTTGAGAGTCTCAATTGTCTGATACGATGGCTCAACCAGCAAGTGCGCATCCGAAACGAAGTGTACTAGGAATTCCGCCAGATAGACTACGTACGTATCTTCCCTGATTTTCAATGTCGTGATTGACGCTATTATGAGAAAAGCATTTGATGGCAGACGCGGAGTGCTGTACGGCGAGAATAATGTATGACCGATTTGATGTTCGCAGACGATAGTGCCATATTCGCCGACACGGATGTTGAGGCCGCTGACATCGTTTACAACATTGCCCGTGTCGGCCAATCTTACGGGCTAGGAATCAATGCAGACAAGACTGCAGTTATGGATAGATCACAGGCCAACATTCCCTCGATGGAACAAATCCAGCAGGTTCATGAATTTAAATATCTGGGATTGCTGGTGCAGGAGAAAAAGGTGGCATCCACCATTGAAGTCCACAGCAGGATTGGCCAAGTAGCTGCAGCATTCGGCTCCCTCAAATGTTGTCTCTTGAAGAAGGCCAACATCTTAAGGAAAACCAAAATTCGCCTCTTCCGAACACTGAT
>JAHWFO010089442.1:474920-498059 GCA_023313115.1 Rhysida immarginata
GCCAACATCTTAAGGAAAACCAAAATTCGCCTCTTCCGAACACTGATCTGCCAATTCTCCTGTATGGATCAGAAACGTGGACTTTGCTCAAATCAGACATGAACAAGCTAAAGGCCTTTTAAATGCGGTTCCTGGATGTCTCTCTGCGTGATCGCCATCTCAATTCGGACAGGATGCCACCACCAACTTTCAGTGCAGTGGACAGAAATGCAGACTGCGATGATTTGGCAAAATCTGAATAATGAATACTACCCGGTTGCAACTCACTCCTGCGGCGAGAGCGACCTGCCCACTGGAGAGTACGACGGGCATCACCAAAAAAAACATGGCTCAAACTCGTGGAAGAAGACTTAAGGAACCAGCAACTGGCCATTGAAGAGGCCGGAAACATCGCCACTGATCGCCAAAAGTAGAAGCGTATCATATATAACACACGGAATCCAGCGGCACCTGCAGCATACTGGTTGAGAGGACGACCCTCTCACCAACTGCCGGCTAAGAAGAAGAATTGGAAGTTTGTGGACTTTGTATGGTCGATCTTCTACATTTTTTGAATACTCTGTATATACGAGGATTATTCTATCGGAACACATTTGGACTGCGCAGCAGCGAAGGTATCGCGTTTACAACAGAAACGAGTAGTTTATTTACCGTGTTTAATTGGTTTGGTTTGGTTTGGTTTGTTTGGTATTAATGTCGTTGTCAACTGCCATGGTCATTTCAGGACGGCGTTATAGGGGCCGCAAATTTTGCCTCGCAAGAGTTCTTTAACGTGCAGCCGGCAAACGACTACACGGGACCAACGGCTTTACTTCCCTTCCAAAGGAAGTTCGCGATCTCAGGACTTTCCCCCTGAGAAAATCCTCGTCGTCCTCGGCCGGGGTCGAACCCGCATCCTCGAGCATCAGAGGCGATCACGCAACCACTGAGCCACCAAGTCCTATCCATGTTTAATTGAAGGCTTGCCCGGAAGAACGTGACTTGTTACATATGAATGTTTGTAACAAGTCACGTTCTTCCGGGCAAGCCTTCAATTGCTGGGAGGTGTCTGTCACTCATATTAACTGTTTGCTTCCTTCTTAGAGTCGTGATTAATAGGAAGATGTCATTCATAGTAGACAATCCATCCAAAGATAAACTGCGTGCTGATATTCAATTCTTGGCTGTTGAAGGGGATCATGCCAAAGTAAGTTTCTCCGAAAATGAAAGCCTTTTAGGGCGAACTTAGTTATTCTCATACGGCTGTGGTTGAATGGTGCAAGAAATTTAGACAAGGAAAGGAATCTACGGAAGATCTGGTCCGTCCTGGATATGCTCTTGTTGCAACATCAGTGAAAATGTGAGACACTTATAAAATGACTTACATCCCGATTTGTCCCCATGTGATTTCCATGTCTCTGGTCGTCTAAAACAACAGCTAAAATGAAGGCGGTTCAATTCCCGGGCTGACGTAGAGTTCGCATTTACGCAATGGTGCTGCCAAAACCAAAGGAATTCTAACAGATAGGATCTATATGTTATTTGATCAATGGCAATTATGCGTGAATGTTCATAGAGAATTCTTTTAAATTTTTTGAATAAAAAGTTATTCCTAGCCTCTAAACATGTTTTTTATTAAATAATCCTCGTAGTATTATAAAGAATAGAAAATATAAAAAGTAAATCGTAAAAGGTGTCTCACGCAGTACTTACAATCTTCTACAAGCAGATATTTTTTTCTTTATAAAATACAAAATGAAAAAATTGTTGTTCTTCTTTGGGAGGGTGCATAGGCCTCAGCCCTCTTTAAAACATGTCTTTTTAACATGATACACATGATCTGTTATGCAGATGAAAAAGATATGTGTGACGATTAAAATCTTATCTTCAACGGAAAGATTAAACAGCATGAGGGAAGCTCTTGATTGAAGATGAAGTTAGAAACATGGAGGAAATTACTTTAGAAGTTGCGTCATAGGCAAAGTGCGTGATCAGACAGGAGTAAATAAAAACCGTGTTGGCGGTTCTTGTCTGCAGCATGAAAATAGAAAATGTATACGCAACGGACAGCCAAAGCAACAAATCCTTCAGCGAGTGAGTTTCCTAACACAGAGCCGATAACCATATGAAGGGACTTTTAGGAAAGGGAATGAGAACGAAGGTTCTTCTTTTTTTTTTCTTATTTGGCTCGTTCCTTCTCTCTCTATCAGTGTGCGTGTGCGTGTGTGTGGTGTGGTGTGCGTGCGTGCGTGCGTCAAGGAAATTTGTTTATCTAGGAAGCGTGGTGACATCATTTCCCGTCTTGTCGAAACTACGCCTAGTTAAAACTCGTAAACTTTTCGAGTCAAGTTTTTGCTGTCTGTGATCATGGTCTTCGTATCAAAGCAGTCTTTATTTATTCCTGAAGTTTAGTAAACAACGCCTAGAAATGTTTGTAAGCAATTTTTTCACATTATAATGTTATATTTTTAAGCGAATGCATTTAAAAATATTTGGAAAACATTCAAGTCTGCAAACTTTTATTAAGTTCTTTCCATTAACAACCGGAAACTGTATTCGTTGAAAGAATTTCGTTGATGAGCTGTTACAAGTAGCAAGTTTAGTTGTTTTAAAATTAGTTATAAATTTTTAGAAAAAATCCATGATTAATAGTTCTGTGAAACTTTTAAAAATAACTTTTGTTTTTTGCATATGCAATGAGAATTTTGATTATTTGACATACAATTTTAATAAAATACATATAACTGGATAGCTGGACGATTAACGTTTCTGCTCTCATATTAGAAAACAAAAAAAAATCTCATTCTTCACGTCGGATTTTTTATCACTGTAAGTGGAAATTTCTCGATCTTTTTTTGTAATAATGATGATTTTAATGACCGTAAGTTAATTTTTACGATTAATTATGATGGTGTAAAACAGAAAAAGTTGATATGTGGATGAAAAAACGCGGCGTCTTACAAAGCGTTCATTCTCCTTTCGGTTTATTATATACTGGTATTCTGATTAAGATATTCTGATTTTAACAGGAAAGACAGCTTCGAGTTCAGAATACAGCGATACGTTATGACATTGACATTATCGCTCTTTCAAATCTATGTTAAGATACACACTGATTGCATATTTGCTTTTAATGAAAACTCCTCAGTTAAAATTAAAATAATCTAAGACTTGTAATGATACTCTTGAGATGCAACGAGTTCAGTTCTTAAAAAAATCATCTTCTCTATAACTGAGAGATTTCTAAGTCGCTTTAACCGGTTGTAATATTTCTAATGAAATATCTTAGACTCTTGAAAAATCTGTACGCTTATAATTTATATTTTTAAAATAGCATAATTTGGATATTTTAATTTCAGAGGACACAATTAGCTTCTGGTAATTGTATGGTGCATATTTTAAACAAGAAATAAACTTTATGCACTTCCAGAGTATGTGCAGTTTATCCGCCTTAAAACAAGGTTTATTGGTTGATATGTCTCACAAGGAGACTCCACGTACTCTGACTCACCGATTTTGATGTAAAAAAAATTGGATGAGTAGATTACTTCAAATTAAGCTCTCATGCAAACCCATTCGACGCACTTCGAATTTTTGGCAGAGAAAAAAAATCATTAAGTTTTTTACCAATTCAGATTAGATAGAAATACCTGCATTGTCGCAATTATAGTTAACAGTTTACAGTAGCTCAGCGGTAACGCGTTGGCATCCGGTGAAATCAACCTGGATTCGATTCCAATGGGGGCACGATGTTTTGTTTTTTTTTTTCCCTGAAATTTTCCTTAATATACGAAGGGCGATTGATAAATAAGGTTTCCATGACTGTAACTTTTTTATTTGTTAACCGATTTTCTAAATTCTTTTTGTATCTTATACTCACATTTGTCCTCTATGTAATGACCTATTCACTTTTCGGCATAGTCCCCATCCCTTTCCACGCATTGCGCCAACGCGTGACTAGTTGGGTAAACCCGTCGGAGAGGAATTCCGGAGTTGTTGTCGACACCAGGATTGAATGGCAGCTTTGGACCCTCTTCTGGAGTACGATAACGTCCGCCCGCACACGAGTCATCACACACCAGCGCCTACAGTTCAAAGATGAAAAATTGCAGTTCAAAAATGAAAGACTTTGCACATTGAGACTTTCACCACTTCCCAAAGAAGAAAGAGCCCCTTAAGGGGCATGAGTTGGTTCTGACGGAGAGGTAAACGCTGCCATTCAATCCTGGTGTCGACAACAACTTCGGAATTCCTCTCCGACGGGTTCACCCAACTAGTCACGTGTTGGCGCAATGCTTGGAAAGGAATGGGGACTATGTCGAAAAGTGAATAGTGCATTACATAGAGGACAAATATAAGTATAAAATACAAAAAGAATTTTGAAAATCGGTTAACAAATAAAAAAGTTAGTCATGGAGACCTTATTTATCAATCGCCCCTTTTATATATAGGAGTTAAATGTAACATTTTTAAAACATAATAGCAGTTTTCCAATTCATTGTCGTTATTTTTATACAAGGAATGCAAAATAAATGACCGTAATATGCTATGAATGAACAGCTATTCACCATTTCATTGCGTCATCTCATGAACGCCGTCATTGTTGTTGATTTCCATCAAGTCGAAATCGACTTCTGGTGATGGTGTGGACATTTGCTATCCATTCACAGTCTTCTAGGGAAGAGCGATAATGCGGTGGTTTCCCGTTGCCTTCCGCATGATGAAAGGATGATAATGAAGGAGACAAACACAAACATCCATGCCCTCGGCGGGAATCGAACCCGCGACTCGCTGGTTTCGAGAGCGGAAAGACCTGCGCCTTAACCCTCTCGGCCACGGAGCCGGCATTACGGTCGTGCAAAAGAAATAAAAAGTAGAAAACGTGAATTATACCGATTCAAAAGATGAAAATGTGCTAGAACGAAAATGTAGCAAACTCTAAAGTTCGTGCAATTGCTCGTTATTTCTGCAACTTCGCTACGGGACGATACAACGCCTAGGAATCAAAATGAACGGGTATAATGATGCACGACTAAAGCGTCCCTCCTGGTGGTCAATATATTCTCTAAAAAGCTGAATAAATGAACTTTATAGAAATAGTTAACCGTTAACCGTATTATTACCATTTTTTTAAAGCACTAATAGCGAATTTATGCAATAATTACAGTTTTTTTCTTTTGATTAAACGTTGTTGGATGTCTTTTATTCTTTTTAGGCGATAAAATCTAATCACTATCCGAAGCCGATACAGATTCCGGTGTACATTCCGAAAACTTTTCTTCTTCGTTGTATGGCTCTTGTCATTTTTCCTGAAATTTTCCTTAATATATATGTTAGTTAAATGTAACTTTTTTTAAACATAATCGCAGTTTTCCAATTCATTGTCGATGTTTTTTCGTAATTATTACAGAAGGAATGCAAAAAAAAATGACCGTAATACGCTTTGAATGGACAACTGTAAATTTTATTTAACAAAGTATAAAAAATTAAAAGCACATGAAGCCGGATAATTATTTTGGCCAAAGAAATCAGCAATAAAATCTTAAAAATTATAAATATATCTTAAATCTGTGGCAAGTAATATTTATTTTTTTGAAGAATGCAAAAACCTTAATAAATATTCACATGCAGATAAAGAGAGGTAGAGAAACATTAGAAAATCTCCGTTGCTAGCAAATTTCCGCTCCTAAGAAATAGGAAATTGTAACTTGTCATAGATATGGTAGTCACTCGCTGTTTTTTCTTGTGACAGGACATGTAAAAAGGTTTCCTTAATGGAAATTACATGTTAAGCAATCAATTCTGCCTATCAAGATGACTCAAAATTTGAAATTTTAAAATTAGAACTTCCAAGCACTATAAAAGTATACGAAAAATTGTTAATCGACGCAGAATATATACCTGTAATTCTTCATAGTACATTATTTCAACAACTGTTGAATTAATTGGCAAAGAGTTTTTTTATGCGTGTCGTGGACATAATTTCGGAAATGAAAATTGTAGATACCCATGAATTAATATTAGAGAAGAGCCATACGACGAAGAAGAAAAGTTTCGGAATGTACATCAGAATCTGTATCGGCTTTGGATAGCGATTAAATTCCATCGCCTAAAAAGAATAAAAGGCATCCAACAACTTTTGAACAAAAGAAACAGAACTGTAATTATTGCATAAAATCGGTATTAGTAATTAAAAAATGGTAATATTACGGTTAACGGTTAAAGGTTAACTATTTTTATAAAGTTCATTTATTCAGCTTTCTAGAGAACATATTGTCCACCAGGAGGGACACTGTAGTCGTCCACCATTATACCCGTTCATTTTGATTCCTAGGCGTTGTATCGTCCCGTAGCGAAGTTGCACGAACTTTAGAGTTTGCTACATTTTCGTTCTAGCACATTTTCATCTTTTGAATCGGTATAGTTCACGTTTTCTGCTTTTTATTTCTTTTGCACGATCGTAATGGCGGCGCCCATGAAATGACGCAATGAAAAGGTGAATAGTTGTTCATTCATAGGGTATTATGGTCATTTCTTTTGCATTCTTTCTATAATAATAACGGAAAAATAAATACAATGAATTGGAAAACTGCGATTATGCTTAAAATATGTTACTTTTAACTTCTGTATATATTAAGGAAAATTACAGGACAAAAAAACATCGTGGCCCCCACGAGATTCGAACCCAGGCTGATTTTACTAAATGACAACGCGTTACCGCTGAGCAACTTTGAACTGTCAACTATAACATCGACAATGTAGGTATTTCTACTTAATCTGAATTGGTAAAATACTTAATGTTTTTTTTTCTCTGCAAATTTTGAGAAGTGAGTCAAATGGCTTAATTTGAAGTAAACTACCCGTCCAATTTTTTTTTATCAAAATCAATGGGTCAGAGTACTTGGAGTCTCCTTGTCAGATGAAATAATAAATTGAAATAAAATAATATACAGGGTCTTTATAATTAAAGTTCTAATTTTAGTAACGTTTAAAGACTTGTTAACCTGTGTCTTCGTGTCTAATTTCGTATACGAATTATGCATAGAGCGCCATTCCATGCTGGTGGTGACCTTTTCAACTAATTTCTTTTTTGGTGGGTATGAACTTCCCATGCCCTCTTGTATAATATAACCAAGTAATTATAGCTTTTGGTCCGGTACTTTTTTTTTATGGCAATGTCAAAATGGAACTTTAATTATATAGACCCTGTATTTTGAAAGTAAACGAGGAAGCGCTGCTGGAGATGATGAAAGAAAAGAGATAAAAAATAAAATTTGTAAAAATATAAACTACAAAAAATATATATATATATATATATATATATATATATATATATAGTGCAATAAACCACAACATTTAAACTATATTAAATGTACACAAGGGTCACTTACAAAGTCATGGCAGCTATTTTTTTCAGCAGAATTCTATAGAGAGTTTAGGGGCCAAAGGTCTTTCTCGTTCGCCTCGGAGAGTTTTCATGTGACGTCGCAACAATAAGGCGGCTATACAGGTGCACCAGCGCGAGCGCAACTCCTACGTTAATCAAGAAAGCTGCGGTGGAGCACCAATATGACGAACAGCTGACGTTTGATGACGTCAATGAAAAAAACCTCTATACCATGATTCACATTTTTCAATATGCAACAATGATATTGACACGTATGGTAGAAGAAATTGACCAAAACCGTACCCTATTTTGTTTCTGACATGTACAGGTTGTTGCACCCAAAATCCTAAAAACTGTTATTTTTAAAGGAAAAAAAAGTTTCCCCATGATGGGCTCAATCGCAAATTATCTTTTGGGTGCTCCAGGTCTACTCTGACACTATGTATAAAGAGAGTTATTAGATGTTCTTTATTTGAAATGTTGTGTCCGAACAGAGTGACAACGAAAGAATTTTACTTGTACAGACGAAATTTAACGAATGAATATTGATGATTAAGATAATTATAAAAAGATATTTTCTTGGATAAAAGTTTATGAAGCATATTGTTGTAAGATGCAAGACTTTGGCGATGTGTATTGTTGTGGCTCGTGAAGTATTTTGGAGACGATTTAGACTTCTCTTGGAGGCCGAGGAGGTGGGTTCTTAGACGAACAATGAAGAAAAGAGACGTAGTCATGGAGGAAGGCCAAAATCGAACGATTCTTCATCGGTTGAGGAGAGGCTAAAGTGAACCAAGAGATGGGCAATCTATTTGAAATCTTCCGTAGGAAAAATCATTACTAAAGGGACGAAATAACTGCTGAAAGAAATAATCTGGTAAGGTAAACAGTTTAATGGCCTTACCAAATATATCGAAAGGAAGATATCCGGTTCTTCTTCATTTTATAGGAAACCAATTCTTCTGATGTATTGATGCGACGGAAGTCATTCGAATCTTGCTTGTGAAGTCCCCTTGTAGCACGGCAGGAATGTACGTAGACGATAGATTGCTTTCCAACCAAGATGGATGCCATGAACGAGCGTTCGACGGAATGAATGTCGTATGTAGTTGTTAAGGTTGACGGTCCCTATTAATGTACTAAAACTCCCCCGTAGCTGTATAGCCTTATCCCAGTTCCCCCCCCCCCCACCTTACTTACCTCGCCCCCGTCAGTCTGAGCCAACGCGACCTGAGAAAAAAAGACTGGTTATCGTTTCCCTATGAATGAAAGAGAAAGAGAACTGTAAAGATTAGCAAAATAACGGTTTATAAGACAGACTCTTGTGAACGAACCCCTCGATTTAACCCTAAAGATTTCAAACGTAGTAGAGATTAACTCACCGTCTTTCTTGCCCTAGGCAGTCTTGGGAATAAATAAAAAAAGAAGAAGGAAAAGGAAAAATGATTAAAATGAACTATTAAATATTAAATTAAGTTTAATTATTATCAAAGACTAGCTGTTTTTTACCCGGCGTTGCTCGGGCTGTTTTTTATGAAATGTTGAAATTTCTGTGTGTGAATATTCAGAAGAAGAACACCTGCAAAAAGCTCAGAATTCATATAGAAAAAATACATGTTTATGTTCTACTAAATGGCCGTATTTGGAGACGCTATGCATTGGGAGCTTTTTAATAGAAATCTTTTTGAATTTTCAACATGAAAGTTTTCTATTTAAATTGAAAGCTTTTTTCGTTGCTCGAGCTCAAATTCGAAGAAATTTTGATTCATCTGAAAGTTAATACACAGCCAAAATGAGCACATGAAAAACGTTTAGGATTAATAAACCATCAAGATATGATATAACCAAGTACCGAAAGGCTAAACTAAACCATTCGCGAAACCATACTTTTCAACTGCCCTGTGTTAACATTGAAAGTTTCTAATGGACCATAATGATACCATTAAACCATGTACCTTTAAACAAATTTGAATTATCATTAACTTTATGTTGTATTCATTATTACGCATCATTCCAAGTTGTTTGATAGATTGCATGCCATATCTTAGCATTGAAAGTTCCAATTAACCATAATGGTTCCACTAAACCAGGTGCCTTTAATCCTATTTTCACTATCGATAACTTAAAGTTTTATTCATTCATGACACATCATACCAAGTTATTTGATATATTACATGCCATATTTTAGCATTGAAAGTTCTAATGAGCCATAATTGTTCACCTAACCAGGTGCCTTTGATCCTATTTCGACTACCAATAATTTGACGTTATATTCAATCATGACACATCATTCCAAATTGTTTGATAATATTGCATGCCACATCGTAGCTTTGAAAGTTCCAATTAACCATGATGGTTCCACTAAACCAGGTGCTTTGGAACCAATTTCTACTATCATTAATTTAAGGTTGTAGTCATTCGTTCCGCATCATTCCAAGTTGTTTCATATATTAAATGCCGTATCTTAGCATTAAAAGTTTCCAATGGACCACAGTGATACCATTAAACCACGTACCTTTGAACAAATTTGAATTATCATTAAATTTACGTTGTATTCATCTTTACACATCATTTCAAGTTGGAAATGACCATAGCAGTTGAAAAGGACGTTAATACCAAACAAACCAAACCAACTAACCAATCAAATTATTTGATAGGTTAATAACTGACGTTAATAACTATCGTCCCATAGTAATTCAGAATGCTCTGGCCAAGGTTATTGAAAAGATATTGTTGAATAATATCAACAATTATTTAACCAGATTCATATCTTGCGATCAACATGGATTTATGGCTGGTCGTAATACTGTTACAAATTTGGTGACTCTTGAACAGGATATATTATTGGCCTTTAAGCGTCATCAACAGATGGATGTTATTTATTTAGACTTTACAAAGGCATTTGATAAAGTCGATCATGTTCTACTTCTGAGTAAGTTGAAACTTTGTGGCATTACTGGTTCCTTACTTGCTTGGTTCGAATCTTATCTTGAGCAGCGTCAATTGACAGTTAGATTTGCATCTTCATATTCCTCTTCCTTTATTGCTCGCACAGGTGTCCCTCAAGGCTCACATCTTGGTCCAATTTTATTTAATCTACTCGTATTTATTAATGATTTAGTTAATTTGGTTGGTGTACGCCTGTTGCTTTTTGCAGATGATGCGAAACTTTATTTTCCAATTTCCTCATTACAGGACTGTGAATTGCTGCAAAACAATTTGCAGATAGTTTATAACTGGTGTAACTTTAATCGAATGATCTTAAATCCTAATAAATGTAAATGTATGTCTTATTATAAATCTCACACTTACATTAAGTTTGATTATTGTATACTGGATAACAAATTATCTCGTTGTGATTGGGTATTGGACCTTGGTGTTAATTTTACTAGTTCATTGAGTTTTGACGTTCATATTAGTCGTATTACCAGGAAGGCAAATAAAATTCTTGGCTTGTTACTACGTTCTTTTAAATTTTTTGATCGGCCTTCTACCCTCATTCTTCTTTATTGTACACTAGCAAAGGTACCCGGCGTTGCCCGGGATAATTACACTTGTATGTAAACAGAACAATCTCAAAAAATTAAATTAAACTTTGCAATATCTTAAAAATAAACACATGAAAATGCTTAGAATTAATACAGTAAAAATTCCTAATGAAAATTCGAAAAAAACCTTTTTAAAGGCTCACAATGGCTGGACCTCTCCAAGGATGCCACTGCTATTTTAAATAATTTCTTACTCACGTAATCTTACCTTAGATGTATACTTAGTGTTGTTGCAATTTCCACTCTTCTCTCTATGTGTTGAAGCAAAATTTGGCCATTCATCACTTTGTGCAGTCTAGCGGTCGCGGATTCTTCTATTTACTTGCTTCCCATTTGCTCAATACATCACGGAGCTAAACGAATGCTTCCTCTGTCGTCTTTCCACTCTTTCTCAATAGTCTGCTAACTTTCCATTATCTCCATTTACTGATCATTTTTAAAGATTTTCAAGAAATTGTTAAGTACTAAGAACTCTCTTTTCTAAGAAAAGCCTGAATAACAGGAATTCTATGCATTGTTACAAATTGAAACTTATCCATATTGCATCATCATTTTATGTTCATTGTTATAATTCTTGGAAAGGATTGCTTTATCATTGCATCATCATTTTGAGCTCATTGTTATTGGTGAATTGCGTGTTGAAACCATTGTTGATACCTATTGTTGCACAAACTTTTATTTGCATTGTTGGTCATGAGATATATATTGTTGGTCCGTGCAGAGTGTTTGTGAATTGCGTGTTGATACCATTGTTGCAAAAACTTTGTCTTGCATTGTTGGTCATGCGATATTTCTCATTAATATGCCCTGCCATAACCATGAATATCGATTTTTTATCGATAATTATTATTTTTTCGAAATCTGAAGTAGACAGTGACCTTCCTCATGCTTTGAAGGTCATGTATGCGAAATTTCATCAAGATCGGAATAAAACTGTAGATTTGTATAAAAAACGTACACACAGACCCACCCACAGACCCACAGACGCACAGACCCACAAACATCCTTCTTTATATATATAGATAGATAGAAGATAGATATGTTAGACCAATTCTTGAATATGCTTCTATTGTTTGGAACCCTTATCATCAAGGCTTAATTATTGAATTACAAGCAGTTCAGAATCGATTTATACGTTTTTTAAATTATCATTTTGGTTTTGGTTTACCTAGAATGTCTTCAAAAAATATGAGTTCTTTTTCGGGTCTTATTCCTTTACTTCAGAGAAGAACGATGCATGATGGCATTTTTCTTTTTAAATTGGTGAATGGCTTAATCGATTCTCCCATTTTACTGAGTCATATTAATATTAAGATTCCCAGTATTACACGTAATATCGAAATGTTTTTTATCCCTCGTTGTACTACGAATTACGAGTATAATTCTACCATTATCCGTATTCAAAGATTGGGTAATTTTATACCTAATTATATTGATCTTTTTAATTGCAATGTCTCTGATATAAGGAATTTTCTTTTATGCTTAGATGGTATTTTTTAAATATTCTGTTTTTTTTTTTGTTTTTTTTTTTTTAATAATAGTTTGATTTCTCTATCTCCATCAATAATTTATTATTTTTTAATATTTTTTGTGTTATGTAATTATATTATGTTTTCTTTTTTCCTCTTTTACTTGTATATATGGGATTTCCCGTTGGAATGTAGTAAAATAAAATAAAATAAAATAAAAGATATAGTATATGCAATATTTTAGAATTGAAAGTTCCAATCAACCATAATGGTTCCACTAAACCAGGTGTCTTTGATCCAATTTCGACTATCATTAACTTTACACATCATTCATGATAGATCATTCCAAGTTGTTTGATATAAAACATGCCATATCTTAGCATTGAAAGTTCCAGTGAACCATACTGTAATGGTACCATTAAAGCAGGTGCCTTCGAACCAATTCGACTAACATTAATTTTACGTTGTATTCATTTATGACACGTCATTCCAAGTTGTTTGATATATAACATGTCATATCTTAGCATTGAAACTTCCAATGAACCATAATGATACCATTAAACTACGTAGCATTGAACCAATTTGGATTATCATTACGATATATAAATTCATGACGTTATCATTCGAAGTGTTTTGATATATTACATGCCACATATTAGCATAGAAAGTTTCAGAGAACCACAATTGTTCCACTAAATCCCAGGTGCTTTTGAACCAATTTAGACTATCAATATTTTTAATTTATATTCATTCATGACACGTCATTCCAAGTTGTTTGATATACAGGGTGTCAAAACGTCTGATAACATGACAGATATCTCGGAAATTAAGCATTGTACGAAAAAAAATGTCCATAATCAATAGTGAGTTATTTCGTGGGGGAAATTCATTAGTTGGTGGGGGGGAGGTACTTTGAAATCTTAAATAGTAACCCCTATTTTTAATATTATATTCAGATTGTACACAGTTTTCAAGAAGTGTTTTATTCTTGGTGTTTTTTCAATTGATCCAACCGTTTAGGGGATAGAGGACCTGAAAGTGTAGAACTTTTAAAGTTTTGAACCCAATTTTATCGATGAAGTCAAAGAGATAGAGAGTGTGTCTTATAAACATTCCTATTCTAATCTTTCATGTGTTTAAGAATCCGAAGTCAGAATTTCAAAAATACAATATTTATCAATAAATACTCTTTGTGTTTACACTTGAAACTTATCCATAATTTTATGGATTTTATGTTCATTGTTATAATTCTTGGAAAGATTGCTTTAACATTACATCATCATTCTGTGCTCATTGTTATTGGTGAATTGCGCGTTGATACCATTGTTGATGCGAACACAATGGGCCTATTGTTGCACAAACTTTGCCTTGCATTGTTGGTCATGAGATATACATTGTTGGTTCATGCAGTGTGTTTGTAAATTGCGTGCTGATACCATTGTTGATACCTATTGTTGTACAAACTTTGCCATGCATTGTTGGTCATGAGATATTTCTCATTAAAATGCCTTGCCATAACCATGAATATCGATTTTTTATCGATAATTATTATTTTTCCGAAATCTGAGGTAGACAGTGACCTTCCTCATGCTTTGAAGGTCATGTATGCGAAATTTCATCAAGATCGGAATAAAACTGTAGATTTGTATAAAAAACAGACCCACAGACAGACCCACAGACAGACCCACAGACAGACCCACAAACATCCTTCTTTATATAGATAGATAGAAGAATTTCCCCCTGCAAAAATCCTCGTCGTCCTCGGCCGGGATCGAAGCCACATCTACGGGCATCAGAGCAACACCACCTAGACAGATGGCCTGATAACGGACACGTCATACACTGTTACATCATCATTAGTCGACCATTGTTTATCCTATTTCTACCAATAATAAGCCCTAAATTTGGTCGACTAATGATGATGTAACTATGTTTGACGTTTCCGTTATCAGGCCTTCTGTCTAGGAGGTGTTGATCAGAGGAGATCACGTAACCACTGAGCCATCGAGGCCAGTAAGGAAAAGTAAAGTTGTCTGCTAGACAGAGAGTAATGCCCACGTAAATGGCCAGAGAGCGCCAGTGAAAAAAACATCACGCTTTAAACAATGGAGTTTCACATCCTGTATTTCTTCATCCATGACCATATCCAAAGTAATTTTTTATGCCCTATTGTTGCAGAACTCTATGCCCTATTGTTTACTCTGCATTGTAGGACATGACATACATTGGGCGAGGTCAAAAATGCAAATACGAGTTGGGTTGGTGAATCAATGATTATTGCTCGATTGTTAAAGTATTGTTGACTGTCGTAGCAACAATGGCTTTCTTCACTAACTCAACTCGGTGTTAGCATTTTTGACCTCGCCCATTGTTGGTCCGCGCATATCGTAGGCTCATGTCAGACAGACAGATCAAGCAAAATAATATTTTTACCCTTTCCCCTTTGGGCCAACCTGACACTTGGCACATGTAAACCTTACCCTTAACCTAATGAACATCTGATGCAAGTATGAGCTCAAAAGGATAAGTGGTTCAAAAGTTTTGAGAACATTTACAGACGCACCCTGAATTTTTGTATAGACCTTTCCATTGAAACCGAAACCAGAGTAACTGCGCAGAAGCAGGACAGCAAAAAACTTACGTTTCCTACCTTTAAATGTGCAAACAATACTACACATCCGGAGGAAAACGGATGTTTTTTTCGTTAGTCCAGTTTCGGTTTCAAGGAAAAGATAAACAAAATCTGGCGCCATCTTTTGAGTAAACAAACAAACATAAACCAAGATATATAATTTTTACCCCTTCCCCCCCTACTTTAGGAACATGTAAACCTTACTCTGGACCTAAGGAATATATATTGCAAATATTAGCTCAATCGGATAAGTGGTTCAAAAGTTTTTAGAACATTTACAGACGCACCCTGAGCCTGAATTTTTATATATAAAGATTTGGTTAGTTTAACAAGTTTATAATTGCAATTATATTATTTGAGAAGAGCTTTTTTAAAGAACAGAAATATAAAAGTAATACAAGTTAATAAGTGAATTGTCAATAATTACCTTCATGAGGCCGTGAATTGCCGTCGGTCATCGAACTTTACTTACAAATTTCTTTTTTTATTTATTTCCGGGAAGAGCGGGTAGCAAAAGGTTCGGACACATAAAAGTTCTGGGTTAAGAATATATTAAAGATTTGTACCAGAATCCTTGTATTTTGGCATACGACAGACAGTTTTGTACAGAAAAGTTCTCTTTAATAAAGCCCCGTTCTTTATATCAGATCTATAGCGTCTTTAGTGTTCCTTATAGCTGTCTTAAGATATAAAATGTAGGTTAAAAGGTACTTCTGCTTGGACTTGGATAATGTTTAGTTATAGGACTCCGGACTAAACTGAAGGAACGTAATTGAGAGGAGTCGTTACGATAAGAAGAACGATTTCCCGCACGCCTGACCGTTACAGGGTAATCGACAAAGTTATAAACATGGAAAAAATGTGGAACACATGCATAGTTAAGTTACTTTACATATCACACTATTTTAAACACCATAAAATAATTCAATTTATAAAAAACCTTCTAAACATTACTCTTTAACATTTCAAGAAAAGGGCTCCAAAACTGGACTCCCTAATTAAAAGAAACGAAATGTGTATTAGAAGGAGAAAATAAATATTCCACGAAAGAGTAGCATTTATTGCTATCCAAAATCATAAATAGCAACCTCCGTCATTTTTAGCAAAATATCATGTGTTCAGTTACTTCAGTTAAAAAAAGTCACATTTTCCTTAGAAAATATTGTAGTGTAAATGTTGGATCTTGGAATTCCAAGTAATTCAGAAATAGTAATTGGAAATATAATAGAGATTGCTTTAAAACATCTCAATATTTTTTTGAGTGATTATTTTTAGATAACACTATCAGTTTTAAATTCAGGAATTATTGTCAGGAAAACAAAATGATGAACATCTTCTTCTATCTATCTACATATATAAAGAAGGATGTTTGTTTGTGGGTTTGTTTCTGGGTTAGTTTGTTTGTTTTTATACAAATCTCTACAGTTTTAATCCGATCTTGATAAAATTTCGCCTTCATGACCTTCAAAGCATGAGGAAGGTCACTGTCTACCTTAGATTTCGAAAAAATAATAATTATTGATTAAAACTTTGATTGATTAAAACCCACACTTTGCCTGAGCTGAAGGAGAAAAAATCTGAAGTTCAGCAAATCTCATCAGCATATTGAGCAGAGTGTTTCACAACGTGCAACTGCTCTTTTATCTCGTCATCAGGGATTGAATGTCCCTTAAGGTGCTTTTTCTTCTTTGGGAAGTGGTGAAAGTCGCAAGGTGCAAGATCTTTCATCTTTGAATTGCAGTTCTTCATCTTTGAACAACATCTCTAGCGTGTGGCGATTGTTTGCGGGCGAGCGTTATCGTGCTGCAGAAGATGGTCCAAAGCTGCCATTCAATCCTACTTTCGACAACAATCCCGGACTTCCTCTCCGACGGGTTCACCAGAGTAGTCACACGTTGATGCAATGCGTGGAAAGGGATGGGGATAATGTCGAAAAGTGAACAGTGCATTACATAGAGGACAAATGTAAGTATCAGATAGAAAAAGAATTTTGAAAATCTGTTAACAAATATAAAACTTACAGTCATGGAGACATTACTTTTCGATCAACCCTAGTATCTTCTCTACATTTATTGAATTTTCTTTAAAACTTAATGAGTTCACATTGAAAGGAATAAAAAACAGCTGTAAAATGGTTAAGACAGTCGGATATTACCACAAAATTTATATTTCTTAGGATGCCTTGTCCATCTGAAGAACTTAACCTCGAATAGCCATGCGATTGTGACTGGGAACTCCAGCTTTAAAAATTAATATCTTCAAAATGGAACAAACACAGTTTTGAATTTTTCGTATTGTTTTTATGAAAGTATGTGTAAGATAATAATAATTTTTTAACGAAAAAAAATACCCACCTTTTGAGAAATTTGCATAAATAAAATATTTTTATTAAATTTAAATATTTGTACATGCGTAATACAATTTTAAAAATTGCATGTAGAATCTACAGTTAAAGAACTTTTATAATATGTCACCAATCACATCTTTCTAAGTAAAATACAACCGAAGTTACAGTACTCCATAGATAAGGCCCCCACTCAAATTTCGAACATTTTAAATGTCCGTAACTTCCATAAAAATGAAAAAACATTAATAATATTTGGCATTCATTAACAACTCCCTAGGGCAATTGTATATACCAAATTTCATTAAAATCCGAAAGATCTTGACATTTCCTACCTGAACTGACGTGGAATGACCCCCTTATAATCCTCATATTGTTACAAAGTCTCTGCCACAAAAATCGCCAATGTGAAGAGGCCTTCTCATTCACCATACAGCCAAGAAGATTAAAACCCCAAAAACTTTGAAGTTAGAAGATACAAAAAAAACCTACAAAAAATTACAAGTAAAATATATCCATAAAATGTAAATAAATTTTAGAAAAAATATATACAGTTTTCAGAAATCTACAAAAAATAAAAACAAAATTTTAACAACCAAAATCATTAAATATAATATAAATTATGAATTAATTCTTTTATTAAAAAAAATTGTCGGTTGGGGGGGGGCGAGGGATTTGAGGGGAGGAGTTTATCACTCCAAAATGGCTCATCACAGCCAAACAAGTAATTCACAAAAAAATCGCCTTAATGAGAGGAGTCCATACATGTGAAGTTTATTGAGTTTAATTTGCTGGTTTGTATGCTACAGCCATTTTTTAATTTTTAGAAAAAATTAATATCTCTAATAAAACTAAATTAAAAAAAATATTTATTCGACTTAACAATGAAATTAATATGGGACCATCTTGATGATAAACCTAATCCAATGTAAAAAGAATTTTTAAAATCGGTTTATAAATGACGGAAATATCGATGGACATAAAATATACGCTGAGGCATAATTTAGGGTACCCTCTAAGCATGTGTAATTATTATTCAGTTCTGTTATTTGCTATTTCAGTGGCGTTAGCTGCAAAAAATAAGTCACATAAGTACATATATATGTACATACGGAAATTTTTTTTTCGATTTCTGAGTTTAAAAGTCTCTTTCAGGGAAAAAAAATTGAGTTCTGAAACGAACACTTAGGACTTCACTCTCAGTGAGTGGTAGCCAAAAAAAAAAGAAACATCTTAACAAACCTATGCACAAATATAAAAATTCTGATTTTTTAAATTTTTCTTTTTTTTATGTAAAAAAATAAGCAGAAGTTATAAAATAGAAGTTTTCTCTTTTTTATTAATTCGTCTTAAGTGGAAATTTTTTCAGTCATTTTAGTCTCCTTTTAGACCAGTCGAGAATTTGGACCAATCGGAATTTGGTCCAATCGGGATTTGGACCAATCGGAATTTGGTCCAATCTGGATTTGGACCAATCCAGAATTTGGACTATTCGGGATTTAGACCAATCACCGTTAGACCAATCGTCCTGGACCATTACATCATATGTGATATGCATGCCGAAGGTCTGTTTGAACAGGTTTGGTGTGAAAATGATGAAAAACCTTCGATAACTGTGGAAAGCGAAATAATAACACTAAAGGAAAACCTCTTATCCACAAAAAGAATTTTAATTAAGCATATACGTAATTCGAACCCTTTAGGTTCATTATTCAATGCCATATAAACCTAGAGAGTTCAAAATACGTATATGCTTAACTAAAATTCTTTTTGTGGATAAGAGGTTTTCCTTTAGTGTTATTATGTTTGGTGTGTGCAGTTAACAAGATAAAACGCACAGAAACACAAGAATTAGATAGTCGAGCATTGGAAATAAGTACTGTGGCCCGATGAATCACGTTTCCAGTTGCATCATGCAGATAGCAGGGTAAGAATTTGGCAGAAACATCATGAAAGCATAGACCTCACACGCGTCAGCACAACTATTCAAGCTGATGGGGGCAGTGTTACGGTTTGTTGCATGTTTTCCTGGAATGATTTGGGATCTTCCGGGGCAACATCTTAGGGTGATAACATTGGTTAAAAATTTGATCTAAGCTACCGTTACATTAATGTTTAGGGTCCAGATGACCCAGTGGGGCTGATGAGCTGATTATTTTGGTCAAGTGATCATCTAATGATTTATTCTTTAAGAATTTACGCCTTAGGAAAGATAGTCCCAGCCGGCGAACTAGGTAACTGCTCTAACCAAGCCCTAAGGTCATGTAAATAGCGGTTCGCTTTCATGGCCGCAGTGGCGCAATTGGTTAGCGCGTTGGCGGTCCGAGCCAAAGGTTCCTGGTTCGATTCCGGGCTGCGAATTTTCTTTCCTATTTTTCATCATTAATTTAAAAAATTAAATGCACCCTACAAAGATACCTTGAGTTTCTGAACAGACACCACACAAAAAACAGGTAAACCCAACATAAACAGCAAAACACGGGAAGTTTTGTTTTACATGACCACGTATCTTAACACAGTACCACTGTAACGAAAAATTAATTAGGTCCAACGAACGGCCAGGTCTACGGAGCTTTTCTGGTACAGAAGTCTTCTGCGAAGATGGAGAGGAGATGCCCAACTGCGAGAGAAAAAAAGAAACTAATTAAGCGTAGTGAAACGTCATATGAGTAAAAGGTAACCTTGTCCGATACTTAATACTTATAACAGGTCGTCCCTTCGAAGGTCTCTCGAGGAGTGGGAAAGTCTTTCCGTCGTAATCCTAATGAGAAAAGGAATATAAGCAAAAACGTCATAATAAAACTACTGAATGTCTGACGCAAAATAAACCGGGGCTTTATTCACGAAATTCATTCCCACATAAACAACATAGGAAATAGAAGAATAAAACATTTATATCATGTACGGGAATCTTCTTCTATGTTTATATGCTTTTCGAAGTTTCTATTCCTACGAAATCATATGTCTCTAATAAAGTCTTATAAGGTAAGCTTAACGACCAACTTTCTGCTTTATTTAGCGAGTTCAGCACTTGAAGCTTTCGACCACCTCCTTTTATTGCAGGAGAAGGGATACCGAGAGGGACACTCCGGCCAGTTCTGTCTTCGGGATTGAATCATCGTCCCTTGAGTCAGTTCGGTCTTCAAAATTTGCCAAATTTCATTACTTCTTCTGGATCCCAATAAGTTCTCCACGCGTTGTCGCCACCGATCCTTTCTCTCAAGGTTGTCGCCACCGGGTGTTCAGAGAAAATAAAAAAGGTAAATAATTTAAAAAGATACAGAAATCATTAACTAAAGAATTGAAACGTAACATTTGTCCAACTTCAAATACTCCGGAAGTAATTCTTAACGATTGCTAACAAATCAGTAAAAAAAACAACAATTCCCCCTTAAATCTTATAGTTTCCTCCTAAATCCTATTATACGTAGAATTGATTTATCATTTCTTTTACTTTAGCTTCTCTCAAGACACATCTACAAGGAAACAGGTAAGTTTTCTTTTTCTTTCAAGTTCTCACATACTCCTTCTTTCGTACTTCTGACATGCTTTTAAGTTCAGGTGAGAAATTTGCCTTATGGTCTAATAAATTCATGAGTAGCACAATCAACACATCACAGAATACATATACACATTAAAACAAAAGTTAGCTGTAAAAACACAACGCCTTATGAGATACAAAATATGCACGCAGTGAAAACAACAGAACAAGTTATTCACAAACAATGAGAATACATTCTATAAGAAGTTATCCAAAGACTATGCGCACACACGAAACACTGGTCTGTCAAAACAAACAGCAAGCCAACATTATTGGTCATCTCCTTGGTCTGTGACAGTTGAACATAATAGGGAAGCCAGCTGGACCAGGGAAGAGAATCAATCAGCATCTACCCTACCAAACTTGACTTATACTGACATAACTCCAGATGAACTCTCACAAGTCATTAAAAATACACATAATTGGAAAGCTCCAGTGTAGACAGCATTCAGAACTTCTTTCCAACCCTGCAAACACCACAAACATTACTAACTTCCTCACACAAGGACTAACGTACATGGTACCAAAGTCGCATAACACTATACACCCCACAAAATACAGACCTATCTTAGCGTATTTGCTTATTTTCGAAATCATCCAAATTCAATTCCTGCAGTTATTCTTAAAATTAGTAATCAACTTCATGACAGGGTTAATGTCACTTTCACTTGTCCTCCGTACAGGAAAGCATTTAAAGCATAACTGCCTCGCGCTCTACTCAGGTCATTAAAGCTAAAGTCAACAATGATGTGGGGTGTGCATGCCCTGTGTATTAAGGAGACATCTCCTAAGAATGGTGTTAATATTAAACAGATGTCTGTTAATATCCAGTACATTCTGAAAGTTAGACCCAGTAGCGAGGAAACTGCAGAAACTGATAAATTTACGTTGGATGAAAGCAAAAGCATGTTTATTGCCTCAGTACCATACCCATGTGCAATTAAGCAGACTCGGGAAATACAAACGCTTTGAACAGTGATGTAATAAAAAATACTGGGTGAGGCATTTCAAAATACCTATTTCATAGGAAATATCACCATTAAGATTATCGATATGCTCTAAAAAGCCACAATTATCAGCGAAATATACACCCAAATTCTTGATTTCTAACTCTCTGTACAAGAAGCCATCTTCCATACCATACTTAAAACGGAGGGGGGCCAATTTCATATTAAAGGAAACATCGAATGACTTCCGCACGTTGAGTGTTAATCCAATTTTGACTGCCCATTCTGATACTTTGCTGAAACTATTGAAGACCCCACAGGCACTCCAAAAATAAATTGCAAAAATAAAATAATTAGATTTTATGATCGTCTGCGTTGATCTGAAACTTTATGCTTTCTTCACTGAGGACAAACAGAAGATCCGCAAGAAAGATGTTGAACAATAATGGGCCTAGTGGAGAGCCCTGCGAGACATCACTCTTAATGGGATAGATATGACATGAGGTGCTTGCACACAAAGTTTGAAAATTCTTCCCATCAACATTGAAGAGCACCATGTTTAATAATAATATAATAATAACAATGAATAGAGATATAATTAAATTTATGTTTTGGGTGGTATATGAGTTGCAATTTAAATTAATTTTATAGAGACTGTTTAATGATGTTCTTAACGTTATACGGTTTTCACGATCAGAATTACGCATAATTTACTTAGCAACTATCTTTTCTAAAATTTTGTCTTTATGTGCTTATTGAAGAACACACTAAGCATTGAAATATATATTTCAATTTATTTTTATTTTTACACGTTGAATACATGCAAACCTATTATTTTTTTTCACATAGAGGTCAATGCAAATGAATAAATTAATTATTAAAAATATTTAAGATATGAATGCTCTCAAAGCATATACTCGCATTGACATAGTGGCTTCTGCATCAGCAGCCTGTTAATGGGGTAATGTTTTGCTTCAAGTTCACAATTTAGCTGACATGAGCCAAGATTAGTCAAAAACGACTGAGAACAGAGGCAGTAAAGCAGAGGTAAGGGTTTCTCCAGCAAAATTGCCACTTAATAAGTGTGTAATTTTCCAATTCGACTCATCACATGCAACAAAATGAAATAAATATAAAAATAAATGAAATAATAAATGATATTATAACTGGAGATAAGCCTACCAAGCATCAGGTAAAGATTTTTCTATCGAAAAATGGAAGGAAAAATTCTGCGACCTGGGATCGAACCAGGAACCTCGGCTGTCATGGCCGACGCCTCTACCAGTTGGGCT
>JAHWFO010089442.1:498459-594082 GCA_023313115.1 Rhysida immarginata
TAATTTGCATATTTGGGATGATGAAAAGTGCACCATGGGATAGGCCACCCACAACTTCCTATTCATTGGTTTCATCAAAATTGACATATCTGCTTCGGTTCAAAAAATAAAAGGAGGGTTCAAACTTTTGTATTCACCCTGTGTATTTGTTTAAAAATTTTATACTCGTTTTTATATCCATACAAGCCCAGAAAGGGCTTCGGATTTTGCGTTTCGAAATTGTCCTCTGGAAATATTATAGGAAAGAATTGATTATCTTATCGTTGTAAAAAATCGTTGTAAAAAGCAAATTAAAATTTTTTAAATGATTCTTGTAAATTTTGTAAAATTATCTTGATTCGAATTGAAAAAAATTGAATTGAATTGAATTCAATAATAATAATAAAAACTTCACCGAAGATAACTAGGTACAGCTAGTTGACCCTCACTGAAGATAACTAGGTACAGCTAGTTGGCCCTCACTGAAGATAACTAGGGAGAACTAGATAACTGCTCCAACCAAGCCTCGTAAGGTCATGTGAATAGCGGTTAACTTTCATGGCCGCATAGGCGCAATAGGTTGGCGCGTCGGCGGTCTTAGCCAAAGGCTCCTGGTTTGAATCCAGGCTGCGGAATTTTCTTTCTTATTTTTCTTCATTAATTTGAACAGCTGAGATTGGCGTATAATAAAACCTTCACTGAAGATCTTCTGATTTATTCTTTAATGAATTTACGCCTTAGGAAATAATCCTGGCCTGCGAACTAGGTAACTGATCCAACCAAGCCCTAAGGTCGTGTAAATAGCGGTTGGCTTTCATATCCTCAGTGGCGCAATTGGTTGGCGCGTTGGCGGTCTTAGCCAAAGGTGCCTGGTTCGAATCCAAGCCGCGGAATTTTCTTTCCTATTTTTCATTATCATTATTATACATTAATCACTCCGATCATGTAGTAAAATAACAAAGAGTAAAATCCAATTATATCTATCTTTATAAAGAACATCATCATTTTGTCCTTTTAAAATATGTAACTTCAGTAGGCGGTTAAAATGTCAACAGGATAGTTTACATTCTATAGTAGAATGCACAAAAGCAAGACGACAGAGAGCTAAAGGCAACTCATTCCATATTTTGATGACGTTATAAACAAAAAGTTTAATCAATCAATTAGTTTATTTAAAAGCCAGTATTATTTTCCAAATGCGGGTGCACGAAAGTAAACAACCCGCTAATCAGAATTTGTATGAAATTAGCTGGATATTACGAGTTGCATCTTAAACCACTCGCTATTTCCATACCTAGGCCAATTGTTCAAATTGATCCTAATGTAAGCAATTTACCATATATTGATTACAACACTTAGTTTTTGACTCTAATCTCTTCAATTTAGAAGCTTTACAAATGACTCGGTTATATGCCGATTTCATGATTAAAATTCACAGTAGATATAGTAACCGAAAATGTGACGTTATAATATAGAGAATTTATCAGTGACTAAAAGGTTTTGATGCAAAAAACCAAAGATATTTTCACATGCATCCCTTTTGTATCAACATAGAAATAATCTGATTTGTCGTTTCCTCGAAATTAAACTTTTTATCCAAAATAATGCTGAGGAAAGTAAGGTTCTATGAACTGCTCATGTGGATGTACAGTCAGATGCAAAAAGGTTTTTACCAGCTCCTTAGGGGCTGAGCTTACTGGATGTTTATCCGTTGCAAAGTCAGGTACTTGTACTACCAGTCAAAGCAGATTAGAATGGACCTGTCTCTTCTGAATGAAAAGAGGGTAGCAGGTATACGCTTGGGATATGCTCGTCGCGTGCTCCCTTTTGACAATAATAAGCGATAGCAACTGACAGCAGTATCGTTAAAGTCTCTGTCTACTGCCTCGAATGGCAGAGTTCGAATCCGATATGGATAGACATTTATTTGTTCACTAGCAGAGGACGCGGCATTGCCCGGGATAATTACGCTTGTAGGTAAACAGAACAACCTCAAAAAGCTAAATTAAACCTCCATATTGGTTAAATGAAAACTCAATCACTACAATATAGAGCGAAGGGACTATCCATTCTAAGAAAAATCCGAAAGACAGGATAGTATCAAATATGAAAATCAACTGGTAATGGGTTGAGTATTTCTGACGTTTTTCAATGTAGAGTTCTTTTTCAGAGTTTTCAATGATATGGACACTCTACCCAAATATCTGACATATATAGTGCATGGCGTAATTATGTAAAAAACTCTGAAAAAATCCATTCTAGGTGATATACAGGGACTTGATTTACCAAAAAAAAAATTTTTAAAGGCTCACAATGGATGGACCTCTCAAAGGATGCCACTGATAGTCTAAATAATTTTTTACTCACGTAATCTTACTTTAGATGTGCACTTGATGTTGTTGCAATTTCCTTTCTTCTTTCGATGTCTTGAAGCAAAAATTGCTCATTCATCACTGCGTGTAGTTTAGCGGTCGCTGATTCTTCTACTTACTTGCTTACCATTTGCTCAATACAGCACGGAGCTAAAGGAGTGCTTCCTCTCTCGTCTTTCACTGTTTCTCAATAGTCTGCTAACTCATTATCTCCAGTTACTTATTAGTTTTAAAGATTTTCAAGAAATTGTTAAGTACTAAGAATTCTCTTTTCTAAGAAAAGCCTGAATAACAGGAATTATATGCATTGAATTCTATATTGCACAAACTTTGCCTTGCATTGTTGGTCCTGAGACATATAGTGTTGATCCTTGCATAGTGTTGGTGCATTGCGTGTTGACACCATTGTTGATATCTATTGTTGCACAAATTTTGATTTGCATTGTAGAGCATGAGATATATACTGTATTGTTGATCCGTGTAGAGTGTTTGTGAATTGCGTGTTGATACCATTGTCGATATTTATTGTTGCAAAACCTTTGTCTTGCATTGTTGGTCATGAGATATTTCTCATTAATATGCCCTGCCATAACCATGAATATCGATGTTTTATCAATAATTATTATTTTTTCGAAACCTGAGGTCCTGCTCATGCTTTGAAGGTCATGTATGCGAAATTTTATCAAGATCGGAATAAAACTGTAGATTTGTATAAAAAATAAACAAACAAACAAACATCCTTTTTAAGTATATAGAAAGAAAAGATTATCGCATTTTTGATTTCGTTTAAGTTTTATACAGTGTATGTACAGAACACCATAAATAGATTAAAAAATATTTCATCCAACTGTGAAATTTGATCTGTTAACTTGAGGGTTTAAAAAACTTATCATATTAATTGTCATGTCATGCTTTATTCTATATTTTAGTTTTTAATAAAATATACACGAATTCATATCACCGTTAATTTTACCAAAATCCTCTTTTGTTCAAATCGTTTAATATTCTCTACTATAAAAATGTACAGATTAAAAGCATAACACTCTTTAACCACAACTAAAAAAGGCGTTAAACAAGAAATAAAACAAAAAGAATGAAAAAAACAATACAACCTATAAACGTCTTTCGAAAGCTTTGCTTTCATCTTCAGCAGACAAGGAGAACCTCAAGAGATTCTTGAGAGAACTGACTTGTTTATCGACAATCGAGCAGTGTAGTGAAACGTTATTCGAGTGGCACTTGAAGCTAAGCTTCCATAATCTCACCCTTCCTAAATAAATGCCAAGGGAAGTAGTTAAGAAGCGTGATGAACCCATAAAGGTCATCCATAATATGAAGGAGAAAATACCACTTCTTGGTTGGAGGTGATTTTGATTGACGATTGTCTAGACTAGAAGCAGACCACTAGTATTAGAAAAAACACGACCTATGAAGTCCAGTAATCTGGAAATAAGACATTATCAATGTCTTCAAAATTAATATCAAGTATATGCCTTGGATCACGATATCTCTTTCTATGCATAGGATGATTTAAAATGCCTGAGACTAGCTCGTTCCTGTGATTTTCTATATTGGGCAGCATGGACTCCATGAGCCCTTGAACGTATTTGCCAATATGAGTCATATTGAAGTAATTAGAAATGGAGGAATTGCGCACAATTCTCCGATCTTTTTGCGCAATAGTCCTAAGGGTAACGTTTTGGAACGTTTGCAGTTCTTTCCACCTAGTCTTACATATTGTGGCCCAGACGGGCATACCATACGTCAAGATGGTCCGAACAATGACCTTATAGAGTAGGAGTTTATTATCAATGTTTAGAGCACTATTCCGGCCCAGCAGAGCAATCAAGCTAAACTTGGCTCTCCTGGCCTTATTTAACGCATAAGTTGCGTGGGGAGTCCAGGTAAGTTTAGAGTCAATAACAACACCAAGATATTTATAAGTTTCAACCCAGTCCAGTTTTTTGCCATATAGTGTTAGAGCATCTAATGATCTCTTTCTCTTCTTGGACACAAACATCGCCTTGCATTTGTCTACATTCAATTTTAGCCTCCACTTGCTAAACCAGCTTTCGCACTCCTTTAGAGCCTTCTGTAGCCGCGAGACTACTACGGCTGGTTGACGAGCACAGGTCAGTATAGCACCGTCATCTGCGTAAAAAAAAGCTTACATTTGGAAGGACTTGGAAAGTCTCGCATAGAGTAATTGAATAATACTGGCCCCAGAACTGAACCCTGTGGGACACCAGCTTTTACTTCATACATAGGAGATAGACTATCTCCAACTCTGGCCTGAAAGAACCGGTTGGAGAGAAACGAGTGTATCAGAGTAATTATATCTTGAGGAAATCCATCCATAATCATTTTAAAAATAAGACCATCGTGCCAGACTTGGTCGAAGGCTTTGTGTACATCGAGGAAAACGACCCCACAATACATAGAGAGATTAAGGGGCTCATTGATATCCGCTGCGAGCCTCCATGTTTGGAGTTGGCAGGAATGGTTTGGGCGAAAGCCAAATTGTTCATCGCGGATGAGATCGTTTGCATCACAGTACTCAATGAATCTCTTGAGAATTGTTTTTTCCAGGATTTTGGAGATTGATGGTTTTCATTTGTACACTGAGGTGGCCAAAAAAAATGGTGGCAAAAAAATGTCGCTTGTTATGTTATTAACGTATCTGCCAAATTATGCGTTTTTACCGGAACGAGGAAAACAAAAACCGAAGCTGATAGGCCTGTAGCTAACAGGATTTGCAGGATTTTGTCCTGGTTTAGGAATGCATAAGACAACTGATTGCTTCCAAGCATCCGGGAAGTAAGTGTTCTTCCAGCAGTCGTTAATCACTTTTGCAATATCTTGAATTGTATTTGGAGGTAAATTTTTCAAAGCACTGTTCTTAATAGAGTCTTTACCTGGAGCTTTTCTCGTTTTTAAATTTTTAATGATGCTTTGGACTTCATTTGCATCAATGCTATGTTTTGGGAATTCATTACCGTGAATATTATAGAAGCCAGTTATGCAGGATTTTACTTTCTCAGACATATCAAGTCCTATTTGCCGACCATCAGTAGGCGTGACAAACTGTTCTGAAAGTGAATTTGCAATAAGCTGCGCTTTATCATCATCATTCGTGATGAATTTGCCATTTTGGGCTAACAGAGGTGGGATATTAATGGCTTTCTTGTTTTGCAAGGCTCGAACCATGCACCAAATAGAGTTATCGTGGGTCGACAGACTTTTAACTTTATCATTCCACCTGTCATTACGAAGTGCTTTTACGTCCTCGTGAACTCTTCTTGTGAGCCTATTATACTTGGTCTTAAGCCATGAATCACGAGTTCGGTACCGCTGCCTTCTATCTAACCTTATTCCTTTGCTCAATTAATTGTATGATTTCTGGTGAGATCAAGGTGATCAGCTTGCTTCGACTCTAAGGGTGAAGCACTAGAGTCAATAGCTGCATTTATACTTTTAGTAAGCCTTTTCACATTGGTATCTACTGTATGTCGCTCTTACTATGTACGTTATTTAGTGGGTCGTCATCATTTTTGAGAATTTCTCTAAAAAACTTCCAGTCTTGTTTGAGCCTCAGTTCTTCTTTGAGGTCAATGTTTACGTTGTCAAAATTTAGTGCAACTGGTTTATGGTCTGAGGATAGATCATTGACAGTATAGATACTGAATGATTTGTAGAAGCCTTTCAACAACACAATATCAAGTACATCGCTTGAAGGAGAATGATCACAATAATATGTATCATCCACAGGGCCTACTGCAATAATATCAGATTGCTTTTGCACGTAGCCATACAAAAGGACACCGTTTTGGTTATGGCATCTTGAATTCCAGTGCGAGTGCCTAGCGTTGAGGTCTCCCGCCATAATAACGGGAATATTCCCGGAAAACAGCTCGTCAAGCTCATTGGCATCGAATTTATGCTTGGGCGCATTATATAGAGCAACTAGTTTCACCTCTCCCAGTGTGGCATCAGTAATGATAGCAGAGGCAGCTTCCATTCCCATATAGTCTCGGGTTGGTTCCTCCCGATGATGAATGCCTTTCTTAATAATAATTGCTGATCCACCTGACGGGGACTTTACTGTAGTGGGAAGAATTCTGTCTTTACGATAGACACAGTAACCAGGTAGCCTGAAGTCGCGGTCTGGCCTTAAGTGTGTCTCACATAGAAATGCTATGTCTATATCCCATTGGGTTAGGAAGTTGTAAAACTCAATACGCCTCCGGAAACCCCCCCCCCCTGGCGGTCCATATTACGCAACGAAGTTTACCTCGATTTGTAATAGAATAGTATCGATCAGCCATACTGTCAGTGTTTATTCGTAAGTATTCTACTCATCAGTGGCATTTTCTTGCCCAGTTCGTTTAACAAATTGCATACACTGCCAATTTGTTTATACATTACTTGAAAATCATTCACGTTAATGCTCATATCTTGTTTGGAGACCATTGAGGCATAGGAAATCTCCGGGGACACTTTAGCACTTTGCACTCTCCTGACTTGCGGATATTTAGGACATTTTGTGTAACTGGAGGTGTGTTGTCCATTACATCGAATACATTTTGGGGGATCTTGTCCTTTTACATTTGGGCAGTCTTTTGACTGATGATCTTTAGCGCATTTGTTACAACGGGGGGATTCCGTACAACCCATAGATACATGGCCAAATCGCAAACAATTATAACATTGTAAAGGTTTCTTATTACCTCGAAACATTTCAACACTGACAGCTAAGGGCCCTATGCGGGTCACACTTTTAAGTGTCTTATTGTTCAGTGTTTGATAACAGAACCAGAATCATGGGCATATCTATTGATCCTTTGGCTTTTTTAAGCCTAATCACTTTCTCAGGAAAGTAGTTAGCCTTTTTCAGGTCTTCCTTAAAATCGTTAAGGTCATAGGTCACGTATACATTTCGTATAACGTATTTGAGGACTTTTTCCGATTTAAGTTGATGATGCTGAATCTTTAGCACGTTATCAGCCTTAATGCCAGACACCAATTTACTATGCGTTTCCTCATCATGACACCTTATTTTGATCGTCTCTGCTCTGCCTGTGTGTACAGTAATTTGGTTAATCGCCATATGCTTTTGAATCTCGCCCAGGATTTGCTTGATTGGCTGACCGTGAGTACGTATTATGATTGGCGGAATATAGGAGCTGCTCTTGGTATTTGGCTTTTCAACAGTTTTTCGCTGTTCGGACTTGCTTTCTCGAAAACCAACAGCGATTGTATCATTTATATCAACAACATCCTTAAAGTTGTCAAAATCTGAGGTAGACAGTGTCATTCCTCATGCTTTGAAGGTCAAGTGGGCAAAATTTTATCAAGTTCAGAATAAAACTGTAGATTTGTATTAATTACAAAAAAACAAACAAACAAACAAATATCTTTCTTCTTCTATCTATATGAAGAAGGATGTTTGTTTGTTTGTTTGTGGATTTGTTTGTGGGTTTGTTTGTTTGTTGGTTTTTTATACAAATGGATTTTTCTTAGAATGGATAGTCCTTTCGCTCTATATTGTAGTGATTGAGTTATTATTTAACCAATTTGGAGGTTTAATTTACCTTTTTGAGGTTGTTGTGTTTACCTACAAGCGTAATTATCCCGGGCAACGCCGCACAGTGGCACGGTTGTAAAAGTATCGACTTAAAATTATAATTTAACTTTTTTTTTTACATTTTAACATAGAAATTGGTGTATTGTTACAAATATATGAATAAATAATTAAAATTTAAAAATAAATTATGTATTAGCAAAAAAAATTTAGGCCTAATAAAATAAAAATCAACTAAAAAGCAAACAAGCCAAGGAATTTTATAAAACTACACTAATTAACTAATAAAATTGTTGTTTTTGTTATTATTATTATTATTATTATTATTATTATTATTTTTATTATTACTTAAAAATAATATTAAAATGAAAAAAACTTTAATGAGTTTTTTTAAAGATTATAACGCAAGTAAGCACTTTTTACAATGTATCTGTTAACGAAATTTTTTATACAATCTTTACTATCAAATAAAAAAATCAAATCACCTTTATCTTGATCAAGAATTATTTTTCTGAAATTAACTGAATTTTATAAAATAGAAAAACATGATTACTTAAACATATCAAACGCGCATTGAATTAATTATTTTCCTATTACAATAACATTTTATACATGTATATCATAATTATTATTTATCGTTAATTTCTGACACATTTAATTAAACAAACAATATAAATATTAATAATACAATTGTGACAGTAATTGTTACTAAAGCGAAAAAACAACCGTTCATTTAAAATGTAATAATATAACGGATATAAATAACATTATGTAATGCATTGAAGAAAAATCCAATGGCACAGCATTTGCGGCCTTTCGTTATTGGGATGAGGAGCTCTCACTCTCGCGAGATCTCGGGTAGATGATCACAATGGAGAAATCACGTTGGTGCACGTAGTCAAACGATTAGTCATTCCTCCACATATTCTGCTGACTTTTCGGTTGATTTCTCTTATCACAAAAATCGCAATATTTGATCTCGTAGAAAACACTTTTAAATGTTTAAGAAATCAGTTTAAAACATCTCGTAGCACAAAAGAAGCGTAGCATCCAAGATGATATTAATATCACGAAAGTATGAATTAAAATAAAATTGTTCTTGGCAAAGGAATGAAAATGGTAACGACCAACTGATACGTGGCCACGCGTGGATGGTAAAATATGCACTTCAGAAGTAAACTGTCGGAAAGTTTTCATCTGGGATACAGCTTTGTAATTCATGGAAGTTCGGACAAGCTGTGATTCTTCTAGAAAAGAACTATGATGAGTTCTAAATTTTCCAAAAAAGCTGTAGCATCCTCGAGTCCACTTTGTTCATTTACCAAAAGCCGTTGCTCCTCGCTATCTTACTGGTCTTCTTCATATTCATCCGGATCTTCATCGTCATCTACAATTTCAGTTGGCTCTGGTTCTTCCAAACGTTCAATAAATTCAGTAGGAAGATTTAACCTATGCCTTGCCCTCAGTCTTTTAGATGCCTCGATACTTGACAAAATTGGATCAGATGTGTCCAAAGCCAGGCAAAACGTGTCCTCAATGTTCTTTACAGCGCTGGATTTCCTTGCATGTTCTAATCTAAATTTCCTGTAATATTTGTGTTGTGCTTCTGCTGCATCCTCTCCAAACATCCCAACAGGTAAAATGGTGTTTAAAATAATTTGGCCACTGTGAATTAAGATTTTGTGGACTGAGGGAGGCATAGGATACCAAGCGTAATGTTCAACATATTTTTGCGCAGTCAGATGATAGATGTTCACAAAACGGTCATAATTAAGTGGAAGTTGGCACGATAGCGCAATCAGGATGGTTCGTAGATTCTTTACCAAGGTTTCATCAATACTTAGAATTTCTGCGAATTTGGCAAAATTCATAAACGCTCTTCGTGCAGTGTTGCCAGCATTGGTAGTTCCGAATCCGGGTTTCACTACATCCACGATTACAGCCATTTCCGACTTCAATGCATCTTGAATATATGCATTTCTTTGCTTAAGCACAGGGTTCTGGGCACCTCCAGGCACTTTCCATACTGGTGGATTAAAAGTTAATCGGTATAACATATGAAGACAACATTCCAATGCTCTTATCCATGAGTGTAATGGACTGATGCCGTATTGCAGACTGTTTTCTTTTGGTTGGAATACACTATTGTTGATATTTTCAATATTGTTAAATTGCGAGGGAGTAGCATGGCATATTGGGCATTGACTGGAGGAAGAACCCGTGATGGCATTTAGGACTTTACCATCAATTAAAGTCATGAACAAAGAATAAATTACAGTTATGGTTTTCTCATTATCTAAAGTTAATTGAAAAGGGCACAACCTGGCAATTTCTTCGTCCATCCTGTTCTTCTCAGCTATTATTAATTCCACAGTTTCTTTGCAATACTGCAGTTTAACAGGTCGACAAAACCTAGGTGATTGAGGCGACATGTTTTGCCAAAAAATTGTGTGTTCTAATGCAGGCTGCAGACGGAGAGGAACTAGTGAAGTTGCAAATTATGATTCACCTCTTGAGAAGTGATCAGTTTGTTTAAAAGGAGTATGCCCAGAACTCCCATCAAAGCCCCATGAATATATAAATTTCAGAGAAGAATCCGTAGAATTTTGTTCATTCAAGTACTGATCAATGACGACTTCTTGTAGACGTACAAGTCTTCGAGCTGTGTGGTCAAGCAATGATTGAAGTGGAACTTCAGCACTTAATTCAGAGGTTATAATGGTGTTCTTCTCTGGTCGGCAATTTTGCTTCTCTCGTGCGACTTTGTTGTAACCTGGATAAGCATCAATTCCCCTAAGTTTTAGGCCCCCTGAGATAGCCAAGTACTGCCTTTTAGAAAGGGATTGGTTCAGAATCAAAGCTAACGCTTCTACAGTAGTGTACTTTTGAGTAACAGGGCGGTCCTTAAAAACGAGTTGCCTAATAACTCTCGGTCTGGATGGACTTCGAACTGAATCTTTTAAAATAGCGGCAAGATCCTTTCGATGATGAAGGCGAGCGGAATGAGCTGCTGCCATTACTAACCTTGAAGGAGAACCTGCAGCGACTTTATGACTTAGAGCAGCAGCAGCAGTTCTCTTTGACCTTTCCGAAAGTTCGGAGAAAGGCAAGGATGGACGTCCAGCAGTACTTCTTCTTTTTGTTGCTGGTAATTCTTCATCAGAGTCAGTTGAAGACTTTAATTCAATTAGGACAGGTTACCTTAGAACAAAATACGATTGGAGTATTAAATTTGTGCAAATCGAGTTATTTGCAATGCGGAAATTTGTGAGTAAACTGCAAAATCGGCAAATTACATTGTGTTATTGAACACTACAAAAATACGTACTTCATATGCACTATCTAGCCATTCAGCATTCTTGGACTCGTATCTTGATTTGGTGTTACGTGCCTTTCTCCACCTATCATTTTTCTTTGTCCTGACAGATGAAACAGATGCTCGGAGTTTTGTAATGCTATCGGGTTCGATGTTATTAGCAGATTTGCCTAGTTTGTTTAGAACAAATTGCACTCCACTATCCACATCTTCCTTTGCTGATGTTCCCGGAAATTGATCAATGAGCTGCCTTTTCGAAATCTCGGCTCTTTTTGGATCCATTTTGTTGATGTTGAGATATCAAACAATAATTTTTTGACGATTTCCCGTCTGCTCAGTGCAATCGAGCATCGCTGATGATCGGGACTTGCAGAGAAAATCAACGCAGCATTTTGTCAGCAGAAAAGCATCAACAGTGGTGATGGTAGAATAACGGGCAGCGAAGTGGTCGAGATGACTGCTTCTGCTGCACTGTTTGAACTTGTAACACCACGAGGCACCACCCCTCCATCCTCCTAAACTTTCGTGATCCCCAAACTACTTCACGCCTAAGCGTGAAGCTACAAAGGGTAGCAACAAAGCGACAAGAAGGCGCGCCTTTTCGTCGCTACCCTTTGTTCCTCGTTTTTAGCTATTTCCAAGCACTCGTGATTAATTTTACTTCCAAAACTTAGCGCCTCTAAACCTAAAACTATGCATCCCTCAAACGGTGCTCAGAAATTCTCCTTTCAAGACTTTAGCTCTGTTCTTCGTCTCGAATTCGAAGCTTCGCGAAGATTGGCCATCTTTCCTCTCGTATCCCATTTTCATCCTCCCTGATTCCAACTGAGAACCGAAAAAAAATTTAAAAGGATGGAAAATAATAGTGTGAAAGATTATATTTTTAAAATTTATTTAATTATTGTTGGCACAAACAATAAGTTAGACGTTATTTCTAGAAGTATGAGTTCAAAGTGATGTTTCTTGAAGAGGAAAGACTTTTCGAAGAACGATTAGGGCCTTGTCAAGTTGGGAAAGCGAGGGGTCGTGTCATCTGTTACCAGTCATCTTACGAAAGGGAAAGTTTCTGGAACGAGGAAATAACCAATCTGACGCCTCCTAAAAGGAGGAGGCATTGACCGATCCCACCCTCCAAGGTTGTATCAAATGTTTATCACCAAACAAAGTGGCGCCAATTTGGTCCACTCCTTAGCTATAGACATTTCATCCTTGTCACCATCCGAGCGTGTACTTCGTGTTTCTCATCCATCCAAAGGAGAAGCAAAAAGAGAGACGATTTCCTTAGGTAAATTAGTGAAGAAACGCAACCTGCAATAAAATCTACCCCAACGGTAAACTTACCCTCATAGCACCTCGCTCCCATCAGAAACCACTTTACAACAAATATAAACGCTTGTAACTCGCGAATGAATGAAAATTGGTGAATGGTGGTGAGTAATATTAAAGTTCATAAGCCATATAATTATTTGACATTAAAATAATTTGTTTATGAGCCGGTATGTCGCAGTATAAGTTATTTGATTTTCTCCCATGCACACCCTATGGCAAACTCATCATTCAATCCTTTATAGCAGCAATATGGATGGCCAAAATTAATTAATATTTCACAGAAATAGTGCCCAAATCATGCTCTTTAATGTGCAACAAAAATCAAAAAAAATAATTTTGAGTCGATTTTTTCTTAAACGTGCCATTGTGCGCCGGGTCCTCTGCTAGTCTTCAATGCATATGAAGAAGGAGGTTTGTTTGTTTGTGGGTTTGTTTGTTTGTTTTTTGTACAAATCTACTGTTTTATTCCGATCTTAATAAAATTTTGCATACATGACCTTCAGAGCATGAGCATGACCTCAAGATTTCGAGAAAATAATAAGTAATAGCATGATATTTATAAGCATGATAAATAATAAGTAAGTTATTGATAAAAAAATCGATATTCATGGTTATGGCAGGGCATATTAATGAGAAATATCTCATGACCAACAATGCAAGACAAAGTTTTTGCAACAATAAGTATCAACGATGGTATCAACACGCAATTCACAAAAACTCTGCATGGACCAACAATATACACTGAGTTAGCAAAACTCATGGGATAGTTACTTAATATCTGGTCGGGTCACCTCTGGCCCTGTGGAGTGCAGCAATACGGCGTGGTAGTGAGTCTGCAAGTCCCTGGTACACTTCTGGAGGCAGTTGACACCAGATAGTCTGCAGAGCCGAAGATAGTTGCTGCCCGTTCGTGGGCGGATGATCCAGTGCCCGGAGCCTGACTTCAAAAGCATCCCAGATATGCTCGATGGGATTCATGTCAGGGCTCCGGACTAGCCAGCTCAGTCGTTGGACCTCTCCTGCATGCTCCTCGAACCATTCGCGGACGACATTGGAGCGATGTGGTGGAGCATTGTCATCTTGAAAGACTGCTACGTCGTCAGGGTGTTGAAATGTCAAAAACGGGTGCAGATGGTCTCCGATGAGTTGACGATACCGTGGACCATTCAACGTTTGGTCCAGGATAACCAGAGGGCCCATTTTAAACCAGGAAAATGCACCCCAGACCATCACTGACGCCCCACCACCCTGCACTACCACCTGTTGGCATGCGGGATCCATCGTTTCGTGAGGTCTGCGCCGCACACGGTGCCTCCCATCAGCGTGGTACAGTTGATATCGTGACTCATCTGACCATATGACGTTACGCCACTGTTGCAGAGTCCAGCCAAGATGGTTGGTGGCAAATGCACGCCGGAGTGTCCGATGACGCTGGGTAAGCATTGGCACCCGAGGGCATGCAGATTCCGACGGATTGTCCACCGAGAGACGTTTCTAGTGCGGCCAGTATTGAACTGGTCTGTGATTTGCTGCACTGTTGCGCTCCTGTTTCTCTGATTCATTCGTCCCAGGTGTCGCCGGTCACGATCATTCAGGGCAGCTGGACGCCCGGTATGGTGCCTGTTGTGGACTGTGATGCCTTCATCCAGCCATTCCCGATACACCCTGGAGACAGTTGAGCGGGGAAAGCCAAATTCCTGCACCACTGCCGAAATGGAACATCCCATGCGTCGGGCACCTACTATCATACCCCGTTCAAAAGACGTGCCATTTCTGATTAATCACTTATCCAAGCTCTTCCCACAACGTCTAATGGTCCATTCCCAGAATCCGTTACCCCTGTGAATTAGTAAGCCATGCCCATCAATCAATGTGCTTGCTATCCCATGAGTTTTGCTAACTCAGTGTATATAGAAGGGGATGAAGCCAGAAACTGTGGACACAGATTAACAAGAACAACAGGAAACCACTATTCCACATCAGATGTTTATTACAACGTATGCGCATTTCGGCAGCCAAGCTGCCTTCCTCAGCGTATGCAAGAACTTGATCAGACCAGAGAAGAACTTGACAATCAGTGTATATCTTAAGACCAACAATGCAAATAAAAGTTTGTGTAAAAAAAGGTATCAACAATGGTGTCAACACGCAATGCACCAACACTATGAAAGGATCAACAATATATGTCTCATGACCAACAATGCAAGGCAAAGTTTGCAATATAGAATTCAATGCATAGAATTCCTGTTATTCAGGCTTTTCTTAGAAAAGAGAATTCTTAGCACTTAACAATTTCTTGAAAATCTTTAAAAATGATCAGTAACTGGAGACAATGAGTTAGCAGACTATTGAGAAAGAGTGAAAGTCGATAGAGGAAACACTCCTTTAGCTCCATGCTGTGTTGAGCAAATGGTAAGCAAGTAAATAGAAGAATCGGCGACCGCTAGACTGCACAAAGTGATGAATGGCCAATTTTTGCGTCAAGACATCGAAAGAAGAAAATAAATTGCAACAACATCTCAATAAATTAAATTATAGCTCCCAATTGGTTAAATAATAACTCAATCAATACAACACTAAGCAAAGGGACTGTCCAATCTACGAAAAATACGAAAAACTGGAATTCTAGGTGATATACCGGAACTTTATCTAAAATCTTCTTGACTTACCTCACCACTGCGGAGCATCACCAGATACTTTAGACTCAAGTATTTCTTTCTCTTGACGTAGAAGCTCTTATACCCTCTTGCTCTTTTTGAAATTCCCGTTGTTCACATGTATCAAACGCCGCCCGTAGAGCTTTTTCTGTTTTAGTTGCTGAGTTTCTATGACCAATACTCGTTCTTTCTCTTTCCTTTCCAGACACAATTTTTTGCCAATCGTCTGGACGTTGATAGGGAGCTCAACCGAGACACGCATGATTCCAATGCGTCATCAATATACGCTGCCTTATTAATGTTATCTCAATGCATCTTCAATTTATGCTCATTATCAATAATGCTTGTAAACGAACATCAGCATCTCAGTTTCCAAAATATACACATTCCCACAGAATATAGTCAAAATGTGTTTTAGGAAATGTTTGGATCTGCTGTGCTACCCAATAAAATTGGTGATAACCCAGGCGTGGCTCGGACTTTTTTTTGGATAAATTTTGCAATATCCTAAAAATAACACACATGAAAACGCTTAGAATTAATACAGTAAAAATTACTAATGCAAATTTATAAAACATTTTTTAAAGACTCAAAATGGATGGACTTCTCCAAGGATGCCACTGCTAGTCTTAATAATTTCTTACTCACGTAATCTCTCTTTAGATGTACGCTTGATGTTGTTGCAATTTCCTTTCTTCTCTCGATGTCTTGAAGCAAAAATTGGCCATTCATCACTTTGTGTTGTCTAGCGGTCGCCGATTTTTCTAGTTACTTGCTTACCATTTGCTCAATACAGCACGGAGCTAAATGAGTGCTTCCTCTATCGTCTTTCACTGTTTCACAAAAGTCTGCTAACTCATTATCTCCCGTTACTGATCATTTAAAGATTTTCAAGAAATTGTTAAGTACAAAGAATTCTCTTTTTTAAGAAAAGCCTGAATAACAGGAATTCTATGCATTGAATTCTATATTGCACAAGCTTTGCCTTGCATTGTTGGTCATGAGATATATATTGTTGATCCTTATATAGTGTTGGTGCATTCCCTGTTGACGCCATTGTTGATATCTATTGTTGCACAAACTTTTATTTGCATTGTTGGTCATGAGATATATAATGTTGTTCCGTGCAGAGTGTTTGTGAATTGCGTACTGTTGCAAAAACTTTGTCCCGCATTGTTGGTCATGAGATATTTCTCATCAATATGCCCTGACATAACCATGAATATCAATTTTTTATCAATAATTATTATTTTTCGAAATCTGTGGTAGACAGTGACCTTCCTCATGCTTTGAATTTCATGTATGCGAAATTTCATCAAGATCGGAATAAAACTGTAGATTTGTATAAAAACAAAAATAAACAAACAAACCCACAAACAAAAAAAAATCATTCTTTATATACAGGGTGTGCCAAAAGAAGCGGGACGGTCGAATATTTCGCGAAATTTACATCGGATAGAAAATCTGAAAATCACGTGTTCAATATTTTTCAAAAATCTATCGAATGACCCCAAACACGATCCCCCACCCCACCCCCGGGGGTGGAGCGGGGGGCAACTTTAAAATCTTATATGGAAACCCCCATTTTTTATTGCAGATTCAGATTCTACGTGTGAAACTGTATTCAGTGCCGCAAAAATTTCCACCCCCACCCACCCCCCGGATGTATAATTAAGAGGAAATCAATTTTTTCAACGAAAATATTTAAAACAATTAAAATAATTAACATATTCAATACAGTATTTTATTGCAATATTGTAACATTGTTTAATTCTTGATGGATGGTTTTGTTATCATGGAAAATAAGATTTGTGAAAAAAAATCTAACAATGAAAGTACGTATTTTCATTTTTCAAAATGCAAATATCCTCGTTTAAATTAACATAATAAAATCCTTCAAATTACTCTTTTTTATTCTTTCCGCTTGTAAACAAATCCTTTTCTTTATTAATAAATAGTAAACAAAAAGTGGATTATTTTTGTTGTGATTTTTTGTGCTTCATCCATTTGGTACTTTCTAAATGACGCATTAGTTCAACTGTTTAAGTTGATTCAAGCAGATGAACCTTCATCTGTAAAGATAAATTTGACTTGAGAAAGTGTTTTTTCTTTCAGAATGTTTCATCTTAATGAACAAGAAAGAATATCATTACTGATGATGGTAGGCTGGGTTGATAGGAAAAGTTCATACTCGGAAGCAAGAGATATTTTCAATGATACTTTCGAATTGGAATGGATCCTATCTCCAAATCGACTGTGGAGAGAACGGTTAGAAGATTTGAAGTTATAGGCTCTGTGAAAGATCGAGCTAAATTAAGAAGACCAAAGTCAGCAATAAACGAAGAAGAAGCGTTGAATGTTTTATTATCATTTACGGAAAATCCTCACAGTAGTCTTCGTAGAACTGCCCAAGCTGAAGAAATTGGTACATCTTCAGTCCGCAGGATTTTGAAAAGTAGTAAATTGCATCCTTAAAAAATGACACTTGTTCATGAGATAAATGAAGATGATCCCGACCGACGTTTAGAATTTTATGAGGACATGATGCTTAGAATAGATCAAGATCCAGACTTTCTTTACAACATTGTATTCTCAGATGAAGCAACATTTCAATTGAATGGTACTTGTAATCGGCATAATTGCAGGTATTGGGCAGACGAGAATCTTCATTGGATGCGAGAGAGAGAAAAACCCAATATCCACAGAAATTAAACGTTTGGGCTGGAATAATAAATAATCATTTGATTGGGCCATTCTTTAACGATGGTAATCTTACTGCTCAAAGGTATGAAAACATGCTTCGAAATGAAATAATTCCAGCAATAAGGGAGGTTGCTGGCGATAACTTGGAGCACGTTTGGTTTCAGCAAGATGGTGGTGCACCTCTTTACGGACGGAACATTCGTAATTATTTAGATGAACATTTTCCTGATCTTTCAATTGAAAAATGGAAGGAAAAGGGCCTTCAACTATTTTCCTGATCGTTGGATTGGACGAAGAGGTCCGATCGAATGGCCTGCCAGGTCACCAGATTTAACTCCACTTGATTTTTTCTTGTGGGGTTATTTAAAAAATCGGGTTTACGAAACGAAACCTCAAAATTTAGATGAATTGCGTCAGATGTAGCTGCCCAAAAACCTGCAGAATTTTTAAATAATTCCATCGAATCTGTTTACCATCGATTAGCTTACTGCCAGGAAGTAAACGGTGCACAATTTGAGCATTTACTACAATAAAGTTATTGGCGCCAATCGTGAGAGGCAAGGGGACTCACCTGGAACAAGCACCACGATAAGTGAGAGGCAAGGGGACTCACTAAAAACAAGCACCCCGAAGGGAACAAAAAACTACTACGTCCACGTCGTTGTTCCTGGGTTAAGCTAAACGTAGTTTTTTACTAAAGGCAGAAACAAAATCAACGAAAGACGTTAACCTCATATTAGCTGTAGAAACACTTTCACTTGAAAAAGAATTGTTTTTGCAATTAGATCGCCATCAATCGGTCGACTGTCATACTGTATCATTAGATAGCCGTTTCAAAAATACTAATTTTGTGTTCCGAAGCGATGTCCCGAGAAATTTGACCGTTTGCAGACTTCTGATCTGTATTTGTTTTTCTGCGTTCACAGCGCCATCTATCGCGAATAAAAAAAATTTTTCAGCTATAACTTTTTCACTTTTTGACGTAGAATCCGAATCTGCAATAAAAAATGGGGGTTTCCATTTAAGATTTCAAAGTTGCCCCCCCGCTCCACCCCCGGGGGTGGGGGTGGAGGGGTCGTGTTTGGTGTCATTCGATAGATTTTTGAAAAATATTGAACACGTGTTTTTCAGTTTTTCGATGCGATGTAAATTTCGCGAAATATTCAACCGTCCCGCTTCTTTTGGGACACCCTGTATATAGAAAGACTAGCAGAGGTACCCGGCGTTTCCCGGGATAATTACACATGTAGGTAAACAGAACAATCTCAAAAAATTAAATTATAACTCCCAATTGGTTAAAAAACACTCAATCAATACGACACAGAGCAAAGAGATTATCCATTCTACTAAAAATACCAGGAAGTCTAGGTGATATACCGGGAATTTACCGAAACTTTTCTTGACTTGCCTCACCGCTGCGAAGCATCACCAGATAATTTAGACTCAAGTTTTTCTTGCCGTTGACGTAGAAGCTTTTATACCCTCTTGCTCTTTTCGAAACTCCCGTTGTTCAGATGTTTCAAACGCCCGTAAAGCTTTTTCCGTTTTAGTTGCTGAATTTCTCCGACCAATACTAGTTTTTTCTCTTTCCTTTCCAGACACATAATTTTTTGCCAATCGTCTGGACGTTTGATAGGGAGGTCAAGGGAGACAGACCAGGCTCCTATGCCTGATCAATAGACGCTGCCTTAATAATGTTCTGTCACTGCATGCTCATTATCAATAATTCTTGGATACGAACGTTCAGTCATGATCAGCATCTTAGTTTCCAAAATATACACTGTCCCACAGAATATAATCAAGATGTATTTTTAGGAAATGTTTGGATCTGCTGTGCTACCAAATAAGCTAAGTGAAACCGCGGCGTGGCTGGGACTTTTTTGATATAAATTTTGAAATATCTTAAAAATAAAAACATGAAAACGCTTAGAATTAATACAGTAAAAATTCTTAACGATCCACCTCCCTCCACCAGTTCTAGGTCTTCCACTCCTGGCACAACCGCGGTTATTAATCTTTCGACCACTAAACTTTCATCTCTCGAAATCAGAGCCCTTTCTAAAGGCCTTTCCTTCTGTCCCACTCCTAATACCATTGACACTTTTGATATCATTTCCTCTGTCGATAACTTCAGCCGTGCCCTCAGATCCCGTCTATACTTCTGCATGAATCCTTCTAATACTTCTCCCGCTACCAGCTCAACCTTCCATATTTCCAGCAACTGGACCCTTCCTCATGATATCAATCCTGAACTTGAAGTTTACATCAAGTCCATACAAAATGACATCCTCTCCATTACTAAAAATATTAAAACGACTCTTCCTAACCTCACCAATAACGAATTTATTTGTATCAAACGCCTCAGTAATAGCCCTGATTTAACAATTAAGCCCGCAGACAAAGTAGGCTGTATTGTTGTTATGAACACCTCTGACTACATTAACGAAGCTAATAGACAACTCTCTGATATCACGTTCTACAAGAAACTAACCTCCGACACTACTGACACGTTCAACACCGAACTTAAAAATATCCTCTTTCGGCTTGAATCCTCCTCCCAAATCGATAAAAAACCCGCCTATTCCTCCTTCCTAAATTCAGTTCCCCTGGTCGTTTCTACCTTCTTCCCAAGATTCATAAACTGGCAATCCCGGCCGTCCAATCATCTCTTGTAACAACACCCTCTGTGAGCCACTTTCTGCTTATGTCGACCAACACATACGCCACATCCCACCCAGTGTTCCTTCCTATATCAAAGACACTAACGATTTTCTCTCCCATATCCAGCGCCTTAACGACTCTAATTACGATTTTAAGAACGTCTTCCTCTGCGCACTTGATGTCTCTTCTCTCTACAATAATATTCCTCATGATGATGGAATTGAAGCTGTTCGCAACAGTCTCGAGTCTAACAAACCTTTCCAAATTCCTTCTACTGACACAATCTGTCTTCTCCTTAACACCATCCTAACCTCCAATTTCTTCACTTTTAACAATGATTATTATATCCAGTCCAGTGGCACTGCTATGGGTTCCAAAATGGCTCCTAACTATGCCAACATTTTTATGGGGGAGTTGGAAACCAAACTGCTTTCCACGTCTCCCTTGACGCCGTTAGTCTGGCTACGGTATATTGACGATGTTTTCCTGATCTGGCCAAATAATGAAGTCTCTCTCCTATATTTTATAACCCACTCTAACTCCATCCACCCCTCTATCAAGTTTTCTCACAATTATTCTATCACAACTGTTTCTTTTTTGATATCTCTATCTCTATCACTAACAATAAATTGTCTACTAATCTCTATAAGAAGCCCACTGACAGGCACCAGTACTTACCATGTGATACCTGCCATCCACCCCATTGCAAGGATAACATCCCTTTAGGTCAGTTAACTCGCATCCATAGAATATGCACTAGTCAGTCTGACAAGGACTTCCATGCTAATGCCCTTACTCACTCCCTTAAAGGAAGAGGCTACCCCAAATCTGTCATACGTGCTTCTATCTATAAGCATCGCAATTCCCGTTCTAACAACAATCCTAAATCTTCTCCAGCCATGGCCACACCTATGCTAGTTCTTCCTTATCATCCAACTTTCAATAGTATTAAAAATATCCTAATGAAACATCAACATATAATTGACAACTCTCCTCTTCTCCATTCCATTCTACCAGAACCACCTAAAGTTTCTTTTAAACGGACATCTAATTTTAAAGATATTCTGGTTCATGCTGCTATTACTAAACCACGCACTTCCACTAAGGGATTTTCTCCTTGCAATGAACAGCGTTGTGGCGTTTGCCATTTTCTTAACCCTGCTACCTCCATTTCCAGCAGTGCTTCCTCCTTTACTTTCAAAATTAACCAGAACCTGACCTGCACTTCTCACAATCTAATTTACCTGTTACATTGCAAGGTATGCCAGAAACAGTATCTCGGTGAGACAGGCAATACCATACGTGCCAGATTTGCCGGACATAAATTCGACATCCTTAGCAATGCTGACACCCCTGTCGCTAAAACACTTTAATTCCCCTGGCCACTCTTTACATGCCATCAGCCTTTATATTCTTTGTAGTAACTTCCATAACAAAAAAGAGAGAAAGCAATTCAAATCTTTTCTTATTTGGAAATTCAATTCCCTCACCCCTAATGGCATTAACCTTAGCAAAGGCATCATTCCCTCATTAACTTTCCCATATCCCTCTCCAACTTCAGCTATTCCTTAATTTGTCGCAAGCTCTATGGGCACTTTTCATTTTTTTTTCCTATCTTTTATTTCTTCTTTTTAATGTTCTTTCATATTTTTCTACCTTTGAACCTTTGATGCTCTTACATGTGGAACTATTTTACAGAGTGACTAACGACCGGGAATTGTCAGGAATTTTTTTTTTATTTTTTTATTTTTTTTCTTTTAACCGGGAACAGTCAGGGAATCATAAAATCGAAAATTTTGAACAATGTCAATAATATTCTTTCATGACAGCCTTTTTTGTCTGCTGATAAAAATTTTACGAAATCCTTTTGCTAGGCACCCTATCATTCCTAAACTTTGTTATAATTTCAATTTCATATGTGTCATCCTATTGCATTTTTCTCGCCGCCCCCTTGTTATTACCTATTTGTCCTCCGTCTTGTCCTATCCCAACAGTTCTTCTAATTAATCTCATTTGTTCTCTTCTTGTTGTTTTTTTTTCAGCCAATACCGTATTACTATTCCCCATGCAAACTATATATAAACCCGTCCGTTAGTACAACTTTCATTTCTCCAGAGTAAACGAAGAAGTCGTCAGCGCGACTAGAATGAGGAATCCGAAGAATGTACAAGGTCGCTCGGCTAATAAAGACCATAGGATCACGAAGAGGTGTGTACCGCCAATTATCGTGCGGACTCATGGCATCCCGTTTAAAACGATTTTAACTGAGCTCGAGAAGCATGTTCCAGTGGAAAAGATCATCGTTCATACGGGCAGAGCAGAAACCGTCAAAGTTAAATGAGAAGATGAGGAAACACACAACAAGTTAGTCTCTGGAATTAAGTCTGATAATATTTTAAAAATTCAGCATCATCAACTAAAGTCGGAGAAGGTCATGAAATACGTAATTCTTAATGTGTAATTTTTATGTGGATGTTAAGTATGACCTCGATGACTTCCAAGAAGACCTAAAAAGAGCCAACTACTTCCCGGAAAAACTTATTCGATTATTGAAAGCCAAAAGATCGATTCATATGCCGATGGTTTAGTTTCTACTCCCGAACACCGAACACAACGAGTCATTGAAAAATATAACACGTATTGGGACGCTGGCAGTTCAGTGGAGGCCTTTCGAGGGAACAAGAAGCCACTACAGTGTTACAACTGCCTGCGCTTCGGACACGTATCCATGGACTGCACGGAAGATCCTCGTTGTAATAAATGTGCCGAGGGGCACAGTCAAGAGATTGCCCCAAGATCAAAGGACAAGACCCCCAAAGTGCATCAGATGTGGTGGACAGCACACATCAAGCTACACGAAATGTCCAAAATACCCCCAGGTGTAAAGGATGTCTTGTTCTAAAGTGACAGCAGGCAAATCCTATGCTGCCGCTGTGTCTACGCCGGAAGATAAAGGCCTCAACATCAACGACCTGTCAGGTATGTATAAACAATTAGGACGTATCTTTCATTTGTTTTCTAATCTAGGCAAAAGTTACCCACAGTTGAGTAGGCTCCTTACGACCAACTAATTTTAGTATGGCTGCGCAACGTTATACTTAAATCAACAATAGTGAACTTAGGGTGCGTGATATGGAACGCTAGGGGCATTCCACGAAAGCGTATCGAGTTTCACAACTTTCTGATAAAGCAAGAAATCGACGTTCCTTTCCTCTGTGAAACTCACCTCAAACCAAGCCAAGACTTCAAGCTACCTGGCTATTGTGTATACCGTAAGGATCGAATTACTTCAAAAGCTGCAAGATGTGCGTCTGGGGGCGCTGCGATCATCATTAAGAAGGGAATTCAACACCAAGAATTAGTATCCAAGTCTTATGCAGTTAGGGAATCGGCATCTATCATTATAAATGACGTCTCCTGTGGTGAAGTGCAGTTCGTTGTGCTCTACAGTTCACCTAAACATTATCTTGACATTAGTGAGCTTGATGAACTCTTCCAGTCTTGATGATGTACGAGTTATCCACCTATTAGCCTGCTACCCACCATGTCCAAAGTGTTGGAGAAAACGATTCTCGTCAGATTCCAAGACCACTGTCTAGCAAATGATCTTTTTCGGGAAGAGCAGTTTGGATTTCGTGTTGCACACTCTTGTCCGATGCAGGTATGGAGGCTCGTTTGAAGACCTGAGAACCCCCCTGAACCTCTCCAGGTACTGTGGGGTGGTATTTCTCGATGTCAGTAAAGCTTTTGACCAGGTGTGGCATGAGGGCCTTGTCTACAAAATGATCAGAGACGGGTTCCCTGCCGATTTGATTTTGTTGGTGAAATCCTTTCTTTACGGCAGTTCCTATCAAACCAAAGTTGGAAAAAATCTTTCCACGGCCTGTGTTATAAAAGTCGGTGTCTCTCAGGGTTCTGTCCTCGGGTCTGTGCTATTTAATTACTTTGTACATGATTTCCCGAAATCCGATAATTGTAATCTGTATTTTTATGCGGATGATACTGCCATTATGACATGGGCACACCAGCCGACTCACGTTATCACTCGGCTGTAGTGCGCCTTGAAGCAGTTCGAAGACTGGTTTAGCTGCAGGAAGTTGAACCTTAACGTCGGAAAGTGCAAGGCTTTGTACCTCAATAGGAAGCCTAAACGTCCCCCAGATTCTCTTGTTCTGTTCAATAAGAAACTGGACTGGGTGGGCAACTACAAGTATTTGGGAGTTATCATTGAATCAAGACTTTCATGGAACCGTCATATGTCCTATGCTCTGAACAAAGCGAAGAGGGCTAAGTACAGTATCATAGCTTCCATGGGTCGCAACAGCGCTCTCAGCATTGACAACAAGCTACTTCTATACAAATCGATTGTCCGGACCATACTCCTCTATGGCATGCCTGCGTGGGCGACTATCTGTAAAACCAGATGTAGTTATCTACAGTCATTCCAGAATGTTACCCTGAGGACCATTGCTCAGCTGGACAGACAGATGGTGAAAAACCAATCCATCCAAATGGATTACAACATGGCCCATATCGGAAAGTTTATACAGGATCTCCTTTTGATTTTGATACAGAAGATGAAGACTCACGACAATAAACTTGTGAATGGAATACTGAAGAACTCATTGAGTATGAACTGGCATACGAAGTATCGTAACCCGAGGCATGTTCTTGACGTCAATTTTGAAGATATTTGCAACGTCTCTTTCCCGGACTACTGGAAGATGTGATAATCTTCTTTCTCCTTGTGTTTTTTTATTTCGTTTGTATTTTGTTTCTGACAATCGTCAATATTATTTTCCTTTTTGTATAATATGGAAGACCGCTTGGGTTGGTTAGGCTTCTTGACTACCTCAGTGTATTTCATTTGGAGTTTATTCTGGTTGGATGAGCTTTGTGAAAGCGCTGCTTTCGTCCCATCCTAACAAATGTACACTTCACTGTTCGATTGTCGCTTGTCGGCAACTTTCATAACTTCAGGATAATTCTCTAATATTCTATTTGCTTTTAGAGAATTATCTTATTTTGCTTTGATAAAGGACAGTCTCTATCCGAAACGTCTGCTTTTTATTTTGTTTTTGATTAATTATTTTTGTTTATTATATCTTATTTTTTATTTAATTTGTATTTTTAATCAATAACTATTATTTATAAATAAATTATACAAATAGACAAAAGTTATAAGCAGTTGAAAAACGATTTGGGTCAAAAAAGACCCGAACAGCACAGGAAGGTTAAGCACTAAGGACGGTGGGCTTTCACTAACCAAATAATAGTATCTCGTCGCCAGCCTTTCTAGACCGCTTACTTAATTTCCCCCCGTCGATCCGTTGCTTCAAATGACGTTCATGTTAGCACAACCTGAGAGAAAACCTTGAAGGGAAGAACAAAAGGAAAATAATTAACATAGTGAATAGAACACTGGAAATTAGCTTATTCAAGAACAATAAAAAAGGGCAAGATGTATTAATAGAAAGCTTTATAGTTAATGAATAGACTTCCCTAAAAGAAAACAATTCTTCAGCTGGAAACTATTTGAGATTTGAACAAGAATGAATTATTCGAGAAATCAGAAAAAGAATAATAGCAGTGAGAAAATGTCGTGTATGTGAGACAGAAAGAAAATACCAAAATTTTTCTTGATCAGAAACCGCTTCGTCGTTCAGTACGTTTTAATTGCTACTTTTATTACCTTTTACTATTTTTTATATATTTTCGGAGGGTTATAGGTGAAAAGTTCAACGCATTATTAATTCACTTCCCAGGTGAAAGGCGTTAAAAGTAATATAGAACCGAACCAGAATTTGTAAACTCAAATAAAGACTATTTAGGATTAGCCAAAGTATAAATCGGTAGAAGGGTGGATCATAATACTGTTCCTATTGATTAAAGAGGTGGTGGCCTTACAGTATAACAGAGGGACATCAGGAGTTCCAACTAATTTCGCCATTTATTCCCGGCTTTGTCAAGGATATATACAGCAAGAGGCATGCAAGCCTTTATATACAGAACAGTGGTACAAATTATGCATATACATGAACCAATAGGAAATAATGGCCAACAGGATAAATAGAAAAAACAGAGATTGTTGAATTATAATGGCCAATAGAATAAAAAGGGTGTAAACCCTAATTTTTATAAATTATACAAAAAGAAAATATACAAAAGGATGGTGCGCGTATACGCGGACCGAAAAGAGAACTTATCCGGTTGTCTGAGGACAAGAGGATTTACAGAAAGATAAACAGGCAAGAAATAACAAAATGTAAAGGAAAACATAAACCATAATAAAGAAACCGAGAAAAAAGGGGATCATAATAGATCAGATAAAGAGTAAGTATTGCATATACATTAAAGTCTGTTTGATAATTGAGAAGCAGGTGGGGGGAGGACTTCTTGGCCTTGAATATTTCGATCGCTTCGAGGGTAGCAGTTTTTTCTGGCCTATTGCAGATATGCAGGACAGACATAACATCTTCTTGCGTCTTTAAAGCGTGTCCGGAATCTTCGAGGTGGTTTGCGTAGTGGGAAATACGATCTCGTTTTCTATACGAGTCACTGTGTTCTCTGAATCGTACTGCAAAATTGCGGGTCGATAATCCTACATAGAATCTGTCGCAAAACGCACAATTCAGGCGGTAAACTCCGGATTGGGAATATTTGTCGGTGGTGACGGCAGTGGGTGAATTCAGGATGCGGGCTGATGGTGTAGGAGTACGAAAAGATATTCGAAGGCCAAGGGACGATAAGAAGTTAGAGAGCTGGGAGAAACTAGGGCCCAGATACAATAAGGACGTCCATTTCTTGGGAAGGGGCGAAACAAGAGGGGAGGGTGAGAAGAGGGCCCGTCTGCGGCGGTGAAGAATACGGGAGAACATGGAGGTCGAATAACCATTGGCATGGGCGAGGTTCCGGATTATGCGGAGTTCGGATGATCTGGATAGGGGGCTGAGGGGGAGCTTCAGGGCACGGTCAATTAGGAATCTTAATGAGGCTTGTTTATGGGTGGGGGGGGTGTGAGGAGGAATGGTGTATTAAGTTGGAGGATGTGGTCGATTTACGGAAGACGGAAAAGGAGAGGCGGTTACTGTGGGGGTTGTTGGTAATGAGGATATCAAGGAAAGGGATGGACCGGTTAGTTTCTAGTTCAAAGGTGAATTGGATATGTGGAGAAAAGGAGTTAAAAATGTTAACGATATTAGTGGGGGTAGTGGATCGGGAATCAAAGAGGATGAGGATGTCATCGACATATCGGAAATACGCGATGACAGAGGGATTATTAAGGAGGGGGGTAACGTATGTTAATTCCAGGTGCTGTAGGAATACCTCAGACAGAAAACTGCTGAGTGGGAATCCCATTCCTAGCCCTGTGGGTTGAGAATAGTAGGAGTTGTTAAAGGAGAAGTAGTTCTGCGAAGAAATTACAGAGAGGATAGCTAGTAGGTCAATAGTGTCGGGTTTAGGGAAAGACGCAGCAAGTAACAGACGCTCTAGTATAGAAAGGGTGGGGGTGACAGGAATGTTAGTGTATAAGTTGGTGATGTCAAGGGACATAAGGGAGAGGTGCTCATCAGTGCGGATAGAAGAAAGGGACTCAGTGAGGGTTAGGGAATTGCGTACATTGTAAGTATTAGGGAGGATTTTCAAGTTAAAGAGGAAGGTAGAAAGGGATTTAGCAACACGGTGGGCAGGAGCAGGGGAATAGTTAACGACGGGGCGTATGGGCATGTTAGGTTTATGGATCTTGACTAGGGCGTTAAGGTTGGGTGGGCGAGGGTTAGGTGGGATGAGGCGTCGGAGGTATCTGAAGCGTGGGGATGTGTTGACAACGGAAATAATGGATTTGTGATACTTAGAGGTGGGGTCGGAAGGGAGGGTGGCAAAATTGTTGGCGGTGATGAAATCATTGACTTTATCTATATAAGTAGAACGGTCAATGATGACCGACACGTTACCTTTATCAGCCTTGACGACGAGGGCGTCGGAGTCTCGTAACTTCGTTTTCAAGGTGGTGGAGGCAGCAGCATCGGTGGTCGTCTAGATGCGGACGCTTCTATGAAGGATTTGTGTATGAGATGTCCGGCGATGGCTCGCGCAGGAGGACGGTCGGTCTGGGGGAGTAGGCTGATGGCATGTTCTACATCTGTGATGACATCGTGTAAATCGGATTGTGTTGGCTTCTTATAGACAACATGTTTGAGGCCTTTGTCAGGGAGTCGTTGCTCGTTGTCGGACAGCTGGATTGAAGTTAGATTCACGACATTAGCGTGGAAGACAAAATTACCTTCAGGAGGACGTGGGTGTATTCGAGGCGGGCGTCGGAGGTCGTCTAGCTTCGTGCACAGGGTTAAGAACTTTGTTCTTTGAAAGATTGCAGTCTAACTTCATCTTCCTCGATGAGAGGCATCAGAATATCAGGTGGAATGATGGATGACAAGTGGAGGTGCAGGCGGAATACCTCTTGGTTGAGACGATGTTTCTTAAAAACTAAGGTAGTGGTCGCATGGCTTACCCAGGTCCTTACGGGGGCGGTCCGTGCAGCTTGGGCGGCGGTGGATTTATTCCGGATGATGACGTGGGCATACTTGGGTTCTAGGCGTTCACGGATACACATTCGGTTGAACCATATGTTCTGTATGGTGGAGGCTAGCTTCCTCTTGATGTGGAACATCTTAGAGATGAGCGGAGTCATATCGGTAGAAGGGTGGATCATAATACTGTTCCTATTGTATTATGCTTTGTGCTTTTTCTATTTATCCTGTTGGCCATTATTTCCTATTGGTTCATGTATATGCATAATTTGTACCACTGTTCTGTAGATAAAGGCTTGCATGCCTCTTGCTGTATATCAGGATCTCCTTTTGATTATGATACAGAAGATGAAGACTCACGACAATAAGCTTGTGAAAGAGATACTGGAGAACTCAATGAATATGAACTGGCATGCGAAGTATCGTAAACCGAGGCACCTTCTTGACATCAATTTTGAAGATATTAGCAACGTCTCTTTCCCAGACTACTGGAAGATGTGATAATCTTATTTCTCCTTGTATTTTTTATTTCGTTTGTTTTTTGTTTCTGACAATCGTCAATCTTACTTTCTTTTTTGTATAATATGGAAGACCGCTTGGGTTGGTTAGGCTTCTTGACTACCTCAGTGTATTTCCTTTGGAGTTTATTCTGGTTGGATGAGCTTTGTGAAAGCGCTGCTTTCGTCCCATCCTAACGAATGTACACTTCACTGTTCGATTGTCGATTGTCTTGCTGTATATATCCTTGACAAAGCCGGGAATAAATGGCGAAACTAGTTGGAACTCCTGATATCCCTCTGTTATACTGTAAGGCCACCACCTGTTTAATCAAAGTATAAATATTAAGAAAAATATCGATGGATGTGTGTCAACTGCTTAATCCTAGCAAGTATAGTAAAGAAATAAATTCATGAATACATTGGATGAAATAGAACCCTAATCTAATCCGACACTTGTGTCTTGAGGCTGCTTTGTGGGAATATAGCGGCGTAGTTCATTCGTAGTAAGAGCTTTGAGACGGGAACGGTTCACTTTAGGAGGGACGACAGGGCGGCCATGCTAGCCTGAGTAATTAAAGCCTGACATCAAAATTTGACATATATATTTTTTATCCTTAAATTATAGAGGACATTGAAAAAATAAATTCTGCACAAAAAATTTTCAAATATCACTATTATTTTCGAAGTTATTTAATTTTAAAAATTAACCCCTACGTCAGCACACTTGACCGTCTGACAACAGAGGCGAATACGTCTCTATCGCTTTCACAGATTAGTATTAATCAGTTTCTTTTCAACGCTGTTCGTCGCCTCGCTGTGCCCAATTTTTACTGTTTTTTTGGCAGCAACAATAAGAGCAAGAACTCCAGAACATTTTATTTTCACGTTTTACCGAATTGATAAAATAAGGAGAATTTGAATATCTACTTTGTCTAAGTGCTCCTTTGAAATGTTAGGACGGGAGGGGGGGGGGGAGGAATAAATTTACTTTCGCGATATAATTGTTTTTATATTTAATTATATTTCATTTTGAAAAATAACATACTGTTTTGGTAACCACTTATAATCAAAAGATATTTATTTTACTAATAAATTTTTCCGTGTTTTTTATTCTACTTTAAGCATATTTTTTTTTTGGTTGAACGATTTCCATTATAATAACGACGCTCGACAGACAAATGACGATCCAAATGTTATATTAAAGGGAAGACAATGGCAGATTTATATATCTGCGATGCTTGCTTTTTTATTTTTAACAAGCATTTACATATGATATCAAAAATTCTTTATTTGTAAGATTAGGAAAATTATTAATTAGGAAACGGTTGTAATGAACTTCGTTCTGATTCAAAATTACTTCTCTCGTACATATCTCTGTTGTCTTAAATATTGAATAAGAGATTTGATGAAATTTATATTTTTCATGAACAATAAAATCTAATAAAACCTCCGGGCATTCTAATCCATAATACCGCGATGATTCGAAATGTGAAAAAATAAGTTACTTTAAAAACAAACGCAAATAAATAGAACTACAGTATATATAAATCAAAACAATTAAAAACAGGGTTGATAAGACGAAGTGAATTAATTAATTCTTTCCTTTTTTTTCCTATGCTAGCGTACTGACGAAGTGAGCAGTTTTGGAATATATTCGTTCAGTCAGGACGTGCCTCGCTCGAGTCAAACGTGCGCGCCTCTTAGCCCGAGCGCTGCCAAGGCTGAGCCGAGCGTTGTCGACTTTTGTCGATGATCAAATGCGCGTCAGTATAAATCAGTAGAATTCCATCTTTGAATTCCTGAATAAATTGGGAGTTATAAAATGCTCGGACGGCTTATAGCTCATCTTTCCCGCGCGCCTCAGCCGATTATGCAGTCTGATTCAAAGCGTGGCTGCTTTGTCTCGCGGCAGCCTCAGGAGGTTGCTCGCTCAGTCTGTACGCAGTTATAAAGAAAATATCGACATCAAGGCATAATTTTTTAAATGTTTCATCCTTACAAATATATGTTTCATCCTGGAATTAAAACATACATAAGCATTTTCTTTGCGTAAACACTGTAAATTAGAATTAAAACGTTAAATAAAATCTCTATAGCAGTCATCCCTCCCCTAGATCGCTTTTTAGGCAATTTTTTTTTTTCAAAGTATTTTTTTTTTTATTTTTGTCACCACTTCATACAGATAGGGTTAATTATTATTTGTAAATTCAACCTTTCAATGTGATCAAATTCATTTTCATACGCGATTTTCACCAGCAAACCTATTATATATGTGTATTGTCTGATGCAAAGATTTCAAACCAATTTCGCCTTTGACGTCACACCCCGAATCAAGATGGCGACGGCGATCGTTCATTTGCGTTCCGAAAAATGCGTTTATTATATAAAAATAACGAAAATTAAAAAAAAATGAAATGTGTTGCAATGTTCAGCAGTTCATAAAGAACAGATTTAGCGAAAAAAAATTTTTGATGTCAGTTGCCCTTTAAGGTGTTAGTTACACCGTGTGCGTGTAGCCACGATCAACCGATGGTCTGATCCGAACAATCGGCCGATTGCAGACTGTAAGTTTTTTAACCATCGAATGATGGCAGCAAAAACGCGGCCAGTGAGGGTTTTTTTTCGCTACTGGTGTTTTGTCCAGTAAATAACACTTGTTTTCATTCGTGAAATATTCATATGATCTCTGCACTGTAATCATTTCATGACTGCGGATTTGTAATGGAGTTTCAATTGCAGCTCTAACACATTATGAATGCTGCGGAGAAACTTGAACACTTGTGTGGTGTATCTCAGGCCAAAGACAGGTAAGACCACGTTTTGACAGCTTTATCTTACTATCACCTCAAAATAAAATCACTTGTAAAAAATTTCGTTCATCGGTATTTTTAAAAATGTATAGGGCTATTTTAATCGGAATGAAATCAATCCTAGGGCATAAGGTTGTCTTTAGGCGTTGAACCGTCACTTCTGTGTGTAGAGAGATCTGTTCGTGCTGTTTCGGTTCTTCATTGCAGAGATCTAACAAATGGGTAATTTCGACATTCTCGAAATTTTCCTAGTTCTGTTAAGAGACCGAGGTTCAGGCCAGAAAGAGCCGGCAAAAATACATGAAGATTCAGGGATCTAGTTGCTCTGATATCGCTATTGATATATAAATCACTGGTTCTGAAGAACCATCACAGACTTGACAGCCAAGGAATATATAAGGGTCCTACAAATAAAAACGAAAATTATTTATTTTATCCAAAGTGTATACAAGGAATTTATTAATACTCTCCATATGTGTTAAGGCATTTATCCCACTGTGTAACAAGGCGTGTAATTCCTTTATGGAAGAAGTCTTTCGGTTGCGTGTGAACCATTCCAAAACCTCTTCCTTCACTTCATCGTCCGACTGAAACCTGCGGCCTTTCAGATGTTTCTTGAGATCCCCAAACACGAGGAAGTCACATGGGGATAGGGGCTGCATTTGTTCCCATTTGAACTTTTTGATGAGGTCTACCGTTGCTTTCGAGGTGTGAGGACGCGCGTTGTCGTGGAGAAGAAGAACTCCTTCTGTAAGAAGTCCAGGACGTTTGCATTTGATGGCCGCGCGCAGTTTCCCTATATCGTACTGCGTTAACTGTGGTGCCTTTTTCAAGAAAGTCCAGTAAAATCGGGCTTTTGCGATCAAAAAACATCATCTTTCCCGTGCTGTTTGCGATTACTTTTGATTTCTTCGGGGGTGGTATCCCATAATGCTTCCATTGAAGACTTTGAAGTTTGCCTTCGGGCTGGCAATGAAAGCACCACGTTTTTTCCCCTGTCAGGAAGAATGGCTGTGCTGGTAGCTTGCGCAGCTATCTCGCTCAGTAGAAGAAGAGGCAGCAAATCCATATTTTCTGCTGTGATGTCGTCTGGATTTTCGCTTGTGAGTACTCTTGGTCGTTGCAAGCTGATCCCGCTGTTTTGTTATGGATGGGTTCCTACTCCCAGTTGAGGATGACAATATGGCCGGAGAAGACGAGCAGCCTATCTGCAACAGCTGCGACGACGATGTTTGTGTTGGCAGCGGCAGAGCTGGAAATTCGTTCTTTACCAACACCGTCCATGTCGTCTTCTGCTGCAGAACTTGCTTCCTCTTCCATCAAGATGTCACTTGATGGCTGAGGAAGGGGAACCACTTTCAGAACCACTGAAGGTGGCGGAGGAAGCGCAGGTGCCATGTCCTCCCTCGGATCAGCAGGAAGAGGCAGTGGCGATGGTGATGTACGCAGTCTTCAAAGAAGAGGTGAAGGTGGCATAGCTCTGTGTGGCACATGTGTTCTTGCTGGCGTTGTCATCACTGTTGGTTGCTGGGCTGACATTTCCTTAGACAGCGACGGTGGAGCTGCTGATACTGCGAAGGTCCTCTCTGGGCAACAATGATATTTGCCCATAATTTTCTGACAAATCTCACATTTTTTGAGGAGAGGACAATCTTTCCTTACGTGAGTCGGCTTTTTGTAGTATCAGCAGCACTGCCTTTGCCTCTGTACGTCATGGAGACTTTTTCTCCGTGCAACACAAGGGATTCGGGATTATCTTTCTGAAGTTTCATGTCCAGTATGATGTCACCAGTTTTCTGCAGAGGAGAATCCGAATGTTCTGGATATGCTAATTTCAGTACCTCCCCATAACCAGACATGTAATCCTTCAGGTACGATCCCTCCATCAGTGGTGATGCACCTTGGAATAGGACGACCAGATGTCTGAGGTCAGCGTGAATCAGGTGGACGGTGGTTTGTGCAACTTTCACAAAATCAGCAGCCAGTATTCGGTCTGCTACATTATGCTGTTGACTCTGTCGGGGATAAACGTTGAAGCACTGAAATGGCGGGATCGCCAGATAGGAGAACCGGAGGAATATACGTTTTAGTGTACACCTCCTTCATAAACATGCCAACGGCTAACGGGCCGTCGGCAATCACCATCACCATGTTTTCCATGGTGATGGTAGAAAGAAAGAAAAAGTTCGAGGGAGGGGGTGAAGCCTCCCCTGGGGTCACCGGGGCAAGGGTAAGTCACCAACAAAAGTTCACACACAAGCACTCACTGGAGACTGCGTAGATAATAATGCGATGTTTTTGCACAAAAGTCACAAATCAAAGTCCACTAGAAATTCGTTAATTACAGAAGAATCAGTATTACTCACTAACTGCTTTCTCCTCTATTGGGCGAGAACTGGGCCTTCTCTTCCCCCTTCGTTTATCTCGGCCCAGAGAATTCTGAGGCACCTGCGCAATGCCTCCACCAATTGTGTTTCTTTGTTTCCTCTTCTGTTTAGGCTCGTCTACTTTCGCCAGGGGGGCTCCATCCTGATGTCGGTATCTTTCTCCTTTGGAACCATGCTAAATCCTCGGAATTGTGACTTCTTAATATTCTTTTTTTCCGAGGACTTGACATCATCCTGCTGCCGAACCCGTGTCCAAAATCGTCTATTTTTGATCGCGGTCTTTCTTTCTTCCACTTTCTTTTTTTTCTGTAAATGTAAAAGTATTTCCATTAATACTACTTTCATTATGAACCGAAGCAACATCTACAGTATTTCATTTTTCAAGCTTATATTATTTCCGCAGTGTCTTCGAAGTCTTTCTCCTGGTTGTTAAAATCTCGATTTCTTCGATATTTTCCCCCATAAAATATCCTTGTCTTATATTTTCGTACCACTTCCTTTTTTCATTATACGTTTGCTTCTCATACCTTTTTCTAGTTTCCTTCTCATACCCTCATCTTTTTCTTCTTTTTCTCCTTTTCGGGTTACTGCGTCTTTTTCTGAAGCATTCCTGAAGAATTTGCTGTTGGTTACAATTACTTACTTGTGTCTCCATAGCTTTTCTAACTTTGCTTCTATTGCCATGATTTTGTCAAAAATTTCTTTCAAGAGTGATTCTTTACCTTAACTGTCCTCTATTTGATTTTCTTCTCTTCTTTCATTAATAATTTTAAGCCTTCTTCCATTATTACTTTCAGCTTCTTCTTCAGATGATGCTCGACTATGTTATTCTCTTCTTTTATTTGTAGGATATCACTTTTCTATATATGTTCGGCCTTTCTTCTATTATTTGACGTGCTGAAATACTCTTTTCCTCTCCTACTTCTAAGACTTCATCTGCCCTCCATTTAATCCGATCCAAATCTTCTAACTTTCTTATTTCTTTAATTTCTATACCGCTCAAATTTGCTCCTCAAATATTGGCGTTCTTACCTTTATAAGCCGTCATAACTTTATATAGAAAGCATCCTTTATAGTCCATTACTATTGCTGAATGTTTGCTCTAAAGCCTTCTTTTGCATTTCTTGTACTTCGTTCTTTAAACATTCATTATACATTCCTTCGTGTATCATTCCCCATTCAACCGCTTTAACTATGGCCTCTACGAACTTTTGTTTATTATCTAGCCTGCTGTCGTTAATTATTCTTTTGTACCGCTCTATAACTTCGATCCTACTATACACAAAATCATCCTCGTGAACTATATTATCTTCTCTCCTTCCATTATGGATTGCGAAGCCTACTACCCTTGTTTCTTTGAAACTATCTTCGTTCTGCTCATTTTCATATTTTTCAAGCTTCATTTTCAGCATACTTGCTACTTTAGCTCTACTGTTTACTGACCCACTTCTTACTTGCGTCTTATTTTCATCATACGTAATGTATAAAATATAGTTTTTTGAAACTCCGGAATATTTGCAATATTCATACTTGTAGCCTCCTTCAAATACACTTGCTTCTTATCCAATAAGTTACCAAATAATTAATCTTCTTTCAACATTATTATTGTATTTTGAGAATCTTGTAACGTTAGCTCGTTAATGAGGCTAAGTTCGCTAATCTCTTATTTAATAATCTTTGCTAATGTCATGACTTTTCTTTGGGACACTCCTTTAACGATATTCCTCTGACTTTTCTTTGGGTCCCCACTTCGCACTCGCCTAATTGGGATGGATTGCGCTATTTCCTTCAAACATTCCCGAAGCATGTTGTCGTCCATGTATCCCATTGCATTCGCAACTGACAGAGCCACTGACTGCTTGTAAACACTTCTCGTTTTCTTTAATTATATATTTATAACATTGAATTTCTTTCATTAAACATTCTTTAGACGTTATACATAAATCTAACTTCTTGCTAACTTTATCATTTCAATTTTCTCAATTTCTCAATTTTCTTCCTAGACCTAAGGAGGTAGGTGGAAATCCCACCTTCGGTCAATAAATATTCGGGTACGCTAAAGTGTCCCAGCAGCTAAGGTGAATATCAAAAAGGATAATGCTAAATAGAAAAAGCAATATGACCTCAGACACTTCTTCTGGCAAATCAATAAAGAAGATAAATTACTGGTGTTGGCAGCGAGATTAAGGTGGGGAAAAGTTATATGGCATATACAGGGTGATTCAATCAATTTCTAAACATTTCAGTATTATGATTTATTGACCCATTAATGTTAAGAACTTAGCATTTCAGTATGATATTTAGGAAGTTCGGAGTTTTTATTCCCGTGAAAAAGTCTTGATAATATGCTCGCAGCCGAATGGTGAAGTTGTTCATTATTCTATCCAGGATTTCTGCATCCACAAGGGTGCAGCAGTCGACGATGCTTTGTCGCAGCTGGTCTAGGGTTCTTGTTGCTGTAGTGAACACACCGTCTTTAAGGAACCCTCAGAGATAAAAATCACTTGGGTTTAGGTCAGGACTCGTAGGGGGCCAAAGAAAGCCACCCCCGAATCGATCTGGAAACCTGTTTAAATGACTCCATTTCAGAATTTCTGATTGAGAAAGTCTAGCACTTCATTAGTGGTGTGAGGCCTAGCCCCATCGTGTTGAAACCATTGGTGTCGAAGCGGTATACGTCTCCTCCGGAGGTCGGGGATGAAGAAGGTTTCCAACATGTTAAGGTAAGCCTGTGATGTTACGGTGCCCTCAAAAAAGAACAGACCAATGATGCCTCTTTTGGATATGGCGCACCAAGCCATAACCTTTCCTGGATGAAGAGGTGACTCATGGGTCTCATGAGGGTGCTAGTAAACCCCAAAAACGAACGTTGTGTTTATTAACGTCACCTGACAGATGGAAGAAGGCCTCATCTGACACCCACGGGTTGTCCACAATGTCCTGATTGGCTTCCATTTCTGCTCCAAACTCCATCGCAAATTGTTGTCGCTTCTGTCTTCCAGTGCCTGTTAACTCCTGATAAACATGGATCTTATACGGCAACAGGTGTAAATCCTTTCTCAAAATTCGCCACGTCGTGGAATACGACAGCCCTTCTTCAATGGATAGGCGGCGAACAGATTTTTTGATAGGGTAATCGATCAACCTTGTGCGAACATTTTCGACAATTTCGGTCGTTCGAACACGAACTTCGCTCCCGCCTTTTTTCTTGCCTTTCACACATCCAGTGGCACGAAATTGCTTGACAAAATACATGATTGCTTGCCTGCTTGGTGCGTCTCGACACTTATACTCATTCCGGAATTTTCTTTGCACGGTTACAGGTGATTTTGTATCGAAATACCATTCGACAAACTTGCATTTCTTCTCTGTTGATAAAGCGGGCGCCATTTTTCAACAATACGATTTTCATACAGCGCCTTTGCAACAATACAAACTCCAAATATTTAGAATTTCGATATGGCGCTCATATTCTTTCAATTGTTTATCCCTAATGCACGTCATTCGAGTGAAATGGTCAGAAATTGACTGAATTACCCTGTTTAATGGACCATTTACAATCGATAAAGTCGTCAATAAAGTTTCAGCCCGAGTTCGAATTTCCAAAAAGTGGGGCATCACCAGAGTCCTTCATGGATTGCTTCTAAAAAAATTTAATGAAACGAAGTCCAAACACAAAAAGGGTCCAGGCCCTATCGCTGACCCCCAATTCGAGAACATTGACAGAGTAGAGAGATTGATAGACGTAAAGGGCAAAGTCCCCAGGAATAAGTTTTTGATTAAATGGGTAGATTACCCTCAGCCTATTTGGAAGCCCCAACAAAACTTACATCTTTGTAAAGGGATCATAGAAGAGTTTTTTATGTGGCAGCGACTTAAACCTACAAGTGATAGGGTGACTACAAATGTTTTCAGTGTAAATGTAGATGATAGTGTGATGACCCAACACTCCAGCTATTGTGCATAAGCACTCAAAAATAAAATGTTCTACCAGGATGATCAGGAGTTCGGGTCCAGTAATTAAGGGAACCGAGACATATATTCGTGTTTATAAATGCCTTCATATTTATTTCCATTAACCAGACAAAATACACACACAGTATGCAAAAACATTAGCGCTCTACTGTAAACTTGAAGGGGCCCCAACTAGAAACTTAACATTTACGGCAAAGCAGCGATACTTAAAGCTAAATTGTTTTATACCCATTAAACAGCACTACAATTCGTGGCATGCAATCTGAGTCAGGGCATACTCATACTCGTCTGGTATTGCCTTTGGGGGGGGGGGGAATTAACATTCCCATGCAGTGACACTCAACTGGTTATATTGTGCTTGCTCCCCTGAATAAAATATTCCTAACAACTTATGACGCAAGGAAGCGCTCTCTGCCTGCATGAGCTTCCACGTCTGTCACTTAGGGCATGTGATTATGTTTTTAAATTAACCAGTTTACAATGCATGTTAACAGTTCCCAAAGGAACAGACAAAAGGATCATTATCAGAGTCTTCTTTATAGCGAGTGCTTGCTTTATCAAAGGAACGTTCTAAAGTCAAAACAGAAACGTAGAGCGAAATTCCGTAGCACATGAATCCCGGCGGTAGGACACGGAAAACATATACAAGGGAACTCGTTAATGGTTCTCCGAACCCGTTGGCTTTCAGCGTTGTAAAATCAGCAAAAAGTTGTCGAATCTTGGGCTGTAACATCAACACTCAGCATGATTACCCCGTCGCATGCCGCCTTGTTGCGTCTCACTCTTATGCATCACCCCTTTCATCTGGCATCGTATCACTCAGTGCACCGCTTCCACTTCGCAGGGTCGTATTCTCATTATTCCATGGCTCAAAGACATTAATTTTAAACTTGGATATTTACACAAGAAATACTTTCTATAAAAGTTTCCTTATTGATAACGATTTAACAAATCAATATAATATAATAAATAAATAAAATGCAACTTTAATATCCCAGCGTGAGCTTAACAGCAGACGTTCGAAAATGTCGCAGATTGCCATCTCGAAACGCACGTCATTTTAGCTTGAGAGCTGACGCTGAAATTTTAAAAAAAAATTGACAGAGGCTCTGGTGACTGCCAAAGCCGCGGGTTTTTAAGGCGTAGAACTACTACTGTATGTTGTTATTGGTTACCGTTTGTGTGTATTTTTTGGAGAAAAATAGAACAAATTAAAAAAAAAGTTACTATATTCAATTTCATTTCAATTTTGTTCTTCTAAGCTTCTTTAATCATTATACACACAGTCCTGAAGAAAGCCACGGCTGAAACGCGTCGACTCTGTCGTAAAATCACTGTTGTTTTAAAGACCCATATATTTATATTTTTACAAACAATTAAGACCAACATGTTTGAAAACATATACGAGGGCTGGGGCATAAGTCATGGCAACTATTTTTTTTTCTCAGAGCTAAGGGATGGTATCATAAAATGTCATATGTCTCAAGGAAGCTGTGACTGCTAGTATGTTTCCACAACATTATATGGCTCCGTGAGTTCCTGATGTTGCGCAGAGAGCAATGTTAAATCAGTTCTCAGTCAACCGCCGTGCAAGGTGGATGTAACCCGAGTTGAACAATGCTCGTATATCAAAACAGCCGTTCTCTATTTTGATTTCTGTTACTTATTCTGGAAAATGAAATCTGTAATCATGTTCCAGAATAAATTTTCCAGAAGCATGAAACGTATGAAACTTTACAGGCTTCATGATTCCAGAACATGAAACCTGTAATGTTGTCAACTACCTTAATAAACATGAGAAGCAAAGTGTTGGCGTGTTGTTAAATGTCCGTAAATTTCGTCTATTCCTTGTCCTTTCATCTGTATATTTCACATTTTCCACCCATGCTTGAATTCTCATAAAAAAAAAATAGTTGCCATGACTTATGCCCGAACCCTCGTATTATTTTAGTCAAATTTATTGTTTTGTTTTAAGAAATTAACAAAACTTCAAAGTTCATTTATTAAAATAATTAATCTGCTTAAAATAATATATATTTTATTATTTTACAACATATTTTTAATAGAAAACTAGAAGCGTACCCACCCGTTTGTATAATCGGGAAATAACCCATTGTTAGATAACTCATTGTTAGATTTTTTCTTTGTTGTGACAACGTCCACCATCGCTGATTTTATATAAATGATGATGTACTGATTTCGCCGGCAGATGACAGGATTTCATTATATTGTCTTAAAATGCACAGGCCTTCTTTATATTAAAAGCACAGGCCTTTTCTCGTTGGCCATGGTTAGCTCCAATTAGTTCCAATAAACGCCGCACACGTATATGCTGCAGTAGCGCCAGTCCGTTATTACGATGGCGAGCATAAAATTCACTTAACTTTAACTTGCTGTAACTTTTGACCCAGTGGCTCATTTGGTGAAATGTTTGCTTATTATTCAAGACTCAACCTTCCTCTTTCCAACGAGATAATGACCATAGTTGTAGGATATAGTGATAGAAAGATATAGACTGAGATATGTACATCACTTTTTGAACGAAAAACCGCGACTGAATTTTTCCTCGGCTGCACCCCTGATAGACGTAGTTCTACGTCAAAACAAAAGCCAAAAAAGGAATATCCAAACATAACAATCTCAAACACACGCAACAAAAGAGATTCACACGCACAAACTTAACTTTTTAAAATTCACACCCAACAATTGCGACAACCAACAAAGCACACACTCTCAACAATTCATCAATTTAGCAACTTAAATTCTACACTAAAGGTCCATAAACTGCGTAAACAAACAATTTCTTATTAACTTTAATATTCGTCAAACATTTTATTCCTTCATTCTCCATCCCGCATAAACCCAAGATCCTCGCTCCAAGCGATCCTCATCCCATTCCCCACCTAATAACAACATACATACACAAACCCTTTAAGAAAACCCATGTACAATCCTTTTATTATCAAAATCCACCCCCTCCCGACGGACGCACGTGACTTCCAGCTAATCTGGAACGTCACAATAAAAAGTCGCGGTCTTTACCAAAAGGCCACAAACGAAGAACAAAACGTTGGGTAAATCCGCGACATCAAGGGGGAGGATGTCTTTATTTTATGTGACGAAGAGCGAAGGAGAGGAGAGAATGAAACCAAAAGCAAACGAGAAGTGCGGTGAGATCCTGGTGGCAGCTATTGGCGGCGAGCGCGATCAAGTTCTTAAACAACTCACGCGCGCTAAGAAGAAGCGTCGTAAGCGTCTTATGAAAGCAAAAGGCGCGAGCACTTTAGAAAAAGAAGAGCGTAATTCAAGAGAGGTTTTGAGAGAGGAGTGAGAGCTTTCAACCGGTTCGAATGTAGGCTTTTAGGTCCGCGATCGGCCTCAAGAGAAACGGGAGCAGCAAGCAAAGCCCTGTGAAAGCGAAAGTTCTCTTACTCGCCATGTCACTATTGCAGGGTTTATTGCTCCCAGTTCCAAAGTGTGAGAAAAATAACGATAGCGCCTCGCCTCTAAACTGTCATTATAATTGTGCCGTCTTCCAAAATTTTTCTAGAGAATCCACGACGGAAGAAGCCACGAGGATTCAGCTCCGAAGTTTGCCCGCGTACGACGCCATAGCGGGTTTTGCCATTCCTATCGCCGCTCCTTGGCATGAACAAGGTCTATTCATGTCGGACTTTAGTGGAACAGGTGTGTTCTCTGAGATAGAGAATTCCTTCATAGTGCTAAACGCCTTTTCAACGGGACATAGTGGCATTAATTGGACTGCAGTAACTGTACATATGCCACAGCAGCCATCGCCAATGCGAGGAATCCAGTGGAATCCATTATTTTTGGATTAAAGAACTATTTGAGGACACCTAGGCCTCACCCCCACTACACCTAATTGTGATGTGGGGACTTCAAGCATTCCACGAGGAGGAACTCAGCTACATTTATGCCTTATATATTTGGTGTCCTTTTGGAATCCTTTAAAGCGGTTTGCATCACTGCGATCTAGTGCGATTCTTCTTCTTACCTGTTATCAAGTGGACAATTCAGAAGCACGGTTCGATTGGTAATGTGCCTGCAGACTGAGCTTAGATTATTCTCCACTACAGATGCCCGACTAATTGTCACAAGATTTGGGAGGGGTCGCGATAGCGAGCACTCAAACCCCAGTTCATGTGAAGAAAAGTGTAAAGCAGACGACGGCGGAGGGTCGAAAGCCAATAATAAAAGCGCCTTATGTGAAAAAGAAGGTGGAAAATAAGAGTCTTGAGATTGGTAGAGAGAGAGAGGTTAGAGGAGAGACGCGGCGAGAGCCAATGAAAAAGAGGGGAAGATTGAAAAGGAGACGAGGAGAGGAGAAGAGTGAAGGTAGGGGAGAGTTACCTGGGATTCGGATGAAGAAAGACGTGTTCGTTGATCGGGGTGAGGCAGTGGAGCTTTCCGGGCGTTCGGCGATACGAGGTTCCTCCGGGCGCGGGCACGAGCGGCAGGTAAGATATTCGAATTCTTTTACCGAGCATAATACGAAAATAAGGAAGAGCCGCCGTGTTCGTCGCGGGAATAAGGAAGGTATTACCTCCCGAACGCCACAAAGGGAAAGCTCACCAGCCCCGGTTAGAACGCGTCAATGGAACAGGCGTCGGCCAGTTTTTGATAAAGAGCCGGCCAACCAAGCCTTACGTATAGTGGACGACTTTGGAGGTTCAGCTAAGAGAATAGCACCTCCACAAATTCAAAGGCGGGACGCAAGTCTGATTTGCGTTGATGTGAAGGACGATAGCAACGCAAGCGCGCATAGCACCGGTGTTCCCTGCGTAGCGCGTTGCGAGACTCACAAATTTCTCTCACCCAGTGAGTGCGAGTTGCGGGCTGCGCGTTGTTGGAGTGATTCTGTGCGTGGGTGTAATTGGGCGAATGCTGCGTGTGCAGGCAACTTAACTCCGGCTAACGTTAACCTTTTCCCAGCCAGCTATTTTCTTGAGAAAATGATTCTTCTTACAGGGGGATAGAAAATATTTTTTTAAAAATTCAATAACTGATATACTGCTTTAAAATTTTAAATTTGTGATCTTGAATATAATTGCTTTTGATTAGTAATTTTTTTGATCGATTAAAAGTAATGGTTTTTTTTTAAACAATACATTAAAATGTATAATAAAATTTTCTATTTGAAAAACTTGGTTTTAATCCTTTTTTAAAAAATTACAAATGTTATAATTTCGTATTTTAAAATAACCAAAATTTAGGGAGAAATCTTATCTAAATAAAGCAAAAAAAATTTTTTTAATATCTTTATTTTTTTTTTTTAACGATTTTTTATATAACTGAATGTAGAATATTTTTACTTTTTTTTTTCAAATCCCTACGTAATTTGTTGTTAAATGGGTCACACCTGCCTGACAATAGCCAGAAAATCACATAATAGGATTTTAATCTCTTTCTTTGATAAAGCATAGATGTGGCCTTATCTAACTTCCTCATATTCTGAGAAGTGATCAATCTCAAATGACGTCATCAAGAAACGATCCTGATAGCAATGGTTTTAATTTTTTTGAAATAACTTATGAATAAAATGTTTATTTACGAAAAAAAAAATTTAAAACATAAATAAAAGGTATTATTTTAATATAATTCAATCATTAAATGGTTTAAATGTGCCCTGGAATTTTTTAATAAATTCGTAATTTTAGATGTTGCTAAGTTTCTCCATACACAAGCTTTCTAAAATTTCGAATATTATTGATTATAAATAAATTTGGGGTATATAATTTATTGGCAGTTAATTATAAAGCTTTCAAGAATTCAACAAAAGCAGTTTGAAGTTTTTATCGATAATAGAAAATTTCTTATAAGCATTTTTTTATAGTCATGATTTCAGCCCTCCCCCCCTCTTTTGACAACACCTGTGGAAAATCATTTTTTATTATATTTTCTCATTTAATTTTAAAATTTTAAGGGATATACTAGTAGTAATGTGCATCTGAAAAAAAAAAAAAAAAAAATTAGCAATTTATCTGTAATAGAATTTCAGTTATATGCATTTAAATTTTGTAATGTGTTATATGGAATTGACATGGCTACAAGTGGCCTGATTAGGCCACCTCCGCTGGGAAAAGGTTAATACATATTTATTCTGTTCCTTCTGCATTAGGTTCTCGTTTGGTCACCCTCATCCCAGACGAGCAACTACGACCCTGGGTTCCAGTAGTCCTCCCCCCAAAAGGGCTACGCGACGAGATCTTCGTTGCCAACGCAGTTGGAAGAAAATAGCCGAAGGAGAAGCCGGACGTCACGAGTCGTATGTTGGTTGCATCGACTGCCAAAAGAGACTTCCCGACAAATCTCAACAAAAGCTAAAATTCAAAGCTCAGGACGAGGAGGCCTCGTCGCTCACAGTACAATTCATGACAGCGGGCGCTGTCCGATAAGAATGACTTTTCTTTCACCGGATCAGTTAATTGAATTAATATTCACTTGTTATGAAATGAGGCAATTAGAAATAATATAGGAAAAGACTTTTATTAAAGCACCTAATTATTTCATGGGACCAGTGTGATAGCTGTGTCGGTAACTTTAGGCTTTATCAGAATTGCCAAAGGTATCTCATAGAATTTAAAGTTATACTTGGAAAGAAGTGCACTCCGAAGTGGTGTGAACTTCTTAGATGGAACAATAGTTATTTTTCCGAAAGGGGTTATTTCCCCGTCAGTTCTCGAGTGTTTTAATAATAGACAACTGACGTTAGGCAATTGGCTTAGCCGTTAAAAGTTGGCGTTTTAAGTTTTTGTCTTAGAAATCTGTAAATTTGTTTATTATTTTTATTTCGTATTTGTACTACTCGAATTAAGAGTTAAGCATTTCCTGACGTTCGCACAGGCTAGTTTGCAAGAGGGTTGCGTGATCCACCTATGCTTATAATAAGATGTAGTTATTCAAATCAATACTGTCTTAGTTAATAAAATCAATTTTATTTATATGCGCTATTTTGCAATTCTTATTAAACCCATTAAACCCCACGATTAGGTACGTTACACTAATCAATATTAAAGATGTTTGTGATACTTTAATGATATGTATTCATTTGTTAATGCCTTTACTGATGGCCCATAAGCTCCTCCGTTTGTAGGGGACCACCCTTACGGTTTAGTTTTTGCTTACACGCTTCCAGAGTTCTTTTTAAGTACCTTACCGAAACTGTGATGTATATTTTAGTAGGGCATTAAGCCAGTCCTGGGTAGAAGTCATTTTCGGTGGTTGTGGCCGTTAGCACGGGTCCTTTCCCAAATATCGAGAGTTCCCCAATTTCTCTGATTTAATTACCTACCTTTAGGCTAGTCCCGTGTAAAGGCTAGACATTTATGATTTATTGTAAACCAAAAAATATTAGAGTCTATAACCCTGTGTCTTTTCATTTCATACTCAATGCTTCCACTAGCCCACTTTTCCGTGACAGATAAAAGGAGCACATATTCATGTTTTAGCAATGAGGCATCAGCCTTGGATATCGAGAACAAACTTGTATTATAAAACACTTTAAAGAAATCTCTATAAATATGAAAACTGAATCGAAAAATTCCTAAATAATGAGACAAATGAAAAACTAGAATTTTTATTGAATAAAATTGAACTAATAGGTTAAATAAACAGAAGCAAGGTGTTTCGGAACCGGGAGAGACAGTGACAATTGGAGAGCTCAGTATTTAAAGTAAGGGTTTCTTTTCTTCGTATTCGTCACGAGCTATGTCGCGAGTCATTAACACCTTGGCTCAGCTGGTAAAACCTCCGTTTTCATAGCCCACGAACTTTATAACTGAATTTGAACACAATTTCTGGTGGCATACAAGGACAGCTACGAATTCCTTTAGTGTATTCCCCTTGGGCTGGTACTAAAAAAGCTTTCCCGCTGGGTTAACGTGGCATTTTGTGAAACGAAGAGAGAAAAACTGTTTTGGAGATAAGTTTTCTCGCCGGGCTGTAATATGAAGCCCGTTCTGTATTTAAAGCTCTACTGCCGACTGTTTTTCTTTGAATGGATTACAGGTGCACATAACATAAGAAGTAGAAGACTATATTATTCCCTGTGTTAAAGAATCGTTCCATAAGGCCAATTAGATGATAAAAAGTGTATGAAATGCTTTAATCCCAGTGCAACCTAATACTTATCTTTTCACTTACCGTTCAGAGCAGCAGACCGTGGCATTATGACGTTCGGCTCCGGGGCGTGCTCAGCACCAATTTCTATCGAGTCAATTTAATCTACCAGGTTAATTTTTATGCTAGTGCACAGCATGGCATTACGCTAGTCCACAGCATGGCATTAGTGAATTTTTTTTGGTAGTTCAGGGCGAGGTATTACGATGTTTGGCCCTAGGGTGCGTTTGGTACAGTCGGCCAATTACTACCGTGTAATTTTATGGTTTTGGAGAGTGGCTTTTTATTTTTTTTTTGGTGGCCAAGGTGGCAAGCTTTGAGGTGCATACCACATTAATTGTTATCAAAGCTTACCATATGCGATTCTATGTGTATATCTAAGTCATTTATGAAGTACTGTAACCTCAGGTTAATTTTACAAGTGCTATATGTAATATGTACAAAAAGTCGAGGTACTTGTGTATTAAGGAATTATATGCCTTAAGTTTCGTAAATACGGACATTGCATCATTTAATGTATCATTTGCCACAGTAGCTAGTCTCAGTATAAGTCCAGATGGACAGTCTGTATTTGCAAAATAGTTTTATTGCATTAAGAATTTTAACTACGTACAAAAAGGATAAGCTAATCATAGTTACTGAATTCCATAAGTTAATTTCTGGTTTCCAATAAAATTAAGGTACTAATTTAAGCATCAGTGTAGGCACGTTCAACGTCTTTAAATCCTTTGCCAAATACTACTGAATTTGATGTGGATTATACAAACGATAGTTGACTTAAATGTTCATGCTTTACTTTGTAATTCGCTTAATCAATTGCATATTTTGATTTGTTGTTTTATTTCCTTATTCTTATTTAATAAATTAAATCATTTCTTTATCAACTGAATTTTTGTGGCGCTTCTGTTAAGATTTTTAACCATACAGCGTTAATTATCCATTGCGTTCGTAGATCAACTCAAATTTTATCCATAACAACCATATGTTAGCATAGAAAGCTCTCAATGGTACAAAAATGATACCATTAGAACACGCACTACTAACACAATTATGACTTCCATTTATTGCTCAATATATATATTCTTGACGCACCGATACAAATCCTGTTTGATATATTACATTACATATTACATATTATCAAATTATTACATATTATTACATATTACATAATTATTACATATTATCAAAGTACCAAAGGTACCAAAAGGGTATCATTAGAACCGTAAAACTAAAGTAATTTAGACTCTCATTGTTGCTCGTTATTTTTTTTCATCATATGCCGTTACGACTTGTTTAATATAGTACTTTGCATATGTTCATATGTTAGCATTGAAAATTTTAAGGGAGTATCAAAATCGTACCATTAGAGCACGTGCTATTGTACCTACATACATATATATTACAGCTGTATCATCTGCAAACGTGTTCCTGCTCCATCTCATATTTATCGATGGAGAAAACAAACTTTAAAAAGAATGATTTTACCGACAAAGCAGATAAAAGAAGCACAATTTCGTTTTATACGGAATAAATATACTCAAGGCATCATACACGGATACATAGAATTAACCTACATTTTAAAACACTTTAGAGTAAAAATTTAAATATGAAAACTGAATGGTAAAGTATTATTTAAGTAAACTAACGTAAAAAAAGAATTTAAATAAATAAACTTGAAGAACTGACAGGCAAAATGGAGAGTCTGCTATTTCTTTATATGTTTGAACAAAGAAAAAATCTAGAATTTGTAGACATTCCTACATAATGTTAAAAGAAGTGGTCCTCACTTGGTGAAGCGTTCTGTGTAAGCTTCTTATTTTCTTCAATTTCGATTGTTATAGCCTATCTATGTTACCATTTAATATGAAAGCGAGCGATTAGCCACAAGCAATTTGCAATGTATCTAACCATAATTTTTTTATGGATAATGGCCTAAAAGTAATATGCACTTCATATCATTAAACTATAGATAACAATAGGTGTAACAACTGGTAAGAAGTTGGTTGTTATATTAAACGTCATATCTTAGCATTGAAAGTTAAAACGGTACCATCTTGTACGATTTAGGATACGTACTACTAAACTAATTCCCACTATCAAGTATTAATTGTTATATTCATTCATGAAACATTGTTACATATTACATGCCATATCTTAGCATTGAAACTTCCAAAAGTACCATGTGTTACAATTAAAATTCGTACTGCTAAATTAATTCCCACTCTTATTAATTACTCAATATATTCAATTATGACACATTTTTACGAGTTGTTCGATATATTAGTTAACCATAGAAGTTCATGACGTTTTTAATTCCGGAAAATAAAGTCATGCACCCAAAAAGTAGCGTATCGTTAGTCCCCAAAGTAAACCCCAGTGGCATCATCCACAGAGTTCTTAAAATCTATTGTGGAATATGATGTTTCGCTAGTTTCCTTTCATTTAGGTAAATAATAGTTAATAAATAAAAATAATAAATAAATATATTATAATAACTAAATAATTATTAAATAATAAATAAAATCAAAATAAAAAGCTCACTTTTCGGATAGAGACTATCCTTTATCAAAGTAAAAAGGATAATTCTCTAAAAGCAAATAGAATATTAGAGAATTATCCTGAAGTTATGAAATTATTCGACAATCGACAATCAAACAGTGAAGTGTACATTTCTTCGGGTGGGACGAAAGCAGTGCTTTCACGAAGCTCACCCTACATGAAATACATGAAAATTCCGCATGAAATACACTGAAATAGACAAGAAGCCTGACTAACCCCAGAGGTCTTCCACATTATGAAAAAATAATAATATTGACGATTGTCAGAAGATTGGGAGAGGGGCCAGGGGTGGGTAATATCACATCTTCCAATAATCCGGGAAGGAAATGTTGCCAATGTCTTCGAAGTTGACATCAAGAATATGCCTCGGTTTTCTATACTTTATATGCAACTTCATTTCCATTAGATTGTTTAGTATTCCAGCTACCAGATCACCGTCATGGCTCTTCATCGTCTGCATCATGTTTATCAGGAGATCTTAGACACACATACCAAGATGAGTCATGTTCAGATCCTGTACTTAGCCTTCTTTGCTTTGTTCAGAACATAAGTCACGTGAGAGTTCCAGGAGAGTCTTGGATCTCTAACGCCAAGTTACCTGTAAGACCCATTCGAATTCCTTATTGAATAGGACAAGAGAATCCGGGTGATGCTTAAGTTTTTGTTGAAGTACATAGCTTTGCATTTTCCGAAATTAAGGTTCCGTTTCCAGAAATTAAGCCAGTCTTCAAATTTCTTCAAAGCGTTCTGCAGACGAGTGATAACTTGAGATGACTGGTATGAAAGTAGTACTAAATGACGACTATATATATAGTTAACATAGGGAATAGTAAGACAGTATTCGGTGAAATATTACAAGAGAAAAAATGGGAGGCCAGGAGATGAATCTGAAGATGTGTTGAAATAGGAAAGAAAGGAGGACAAAGATGAGGGGGGTGAGAAAAATGCAATAGGATAACACATACAAAATTAGAAAGAAAGAATTTATTAAAAATGTTATGAATGATAATGCTACAGATATAAAAAATTTGTCTAGCAAAACGATTTCAAAAATTCTCTGACTTTTCCTAGATTTTTCCTGCACATCGGCAGCCAAAAAGGGGGGGGGGCGTATCTTGATAGTGTATTATTGACATTATTCGAATTTTTTTGATGTTATGATTCCCTGACTTTTCTCGGTTACAAAATATTCCGTAACTACTCCCAGTCACTAGTCACCCTGTAAAATAGTGCCCCATTAAACAGCTCCGGGTTAACGGCCACTAAAACAAGAGAGTACAGAAAGCCTAAGAAAAAAGAGAGTAAAGGGACGAACAAAAATGAACATAGAAGTAGAAAAATATGAAAAAACATTTAAAAGAGGAAATAACTGAGATAAGAAAAAGAAAAGGGCCCAGAGAGCTTACAGCAAATTAGGGAATAGCTTAAGTTGGAGACGAATATGTGAAACGTGATGAGGGAATGGTGCCTTTGTTTAGTTTTATGCCTTTAGGAGTGAGAGAATTAAATTTCCAAATAAGACTCTAATTGCTTTCTTTCTCTTTTGTTATGGAAGTTACTTCGCAGAATATAAAGGCTGACGGCCTGTAAAAATTGGCTAGGGAAATTAAAGTGTTTAGCTGCAGGGGTGTCAGCATTGCTAAGGATATCGAACTTATGCCTCGTGAATCCGGTGCGTATGGTATTGCCCGTTTCTCATACTATTTCTGGCATACTTTGCAATATTACAGGTAAATTAGGTTGTGAAAATTGCAGGTCAGGTTCTGGTTAATCAAGAGAGTAAAGGAGGAAGCACTGCTGGAAATGGAGGTGGCAGGGTTAAGAAAGTGGCAAACGCCACACCGTGTTTTATTACAAGGAGAACATCCCTTAGTGGAAGTGCGTGGTTTAATAATAGCAGCATGGACCAGAATATCTTTAGAGTTAAATGTCCGTTTAAAAGAAACTTTTGGTGGTTCTGGTAAAATGGAATGGAGAAGAGGAGAGTTGTCAATACTATGTTGATATTTCCTTAGGGCATTTTAATACTATTGAGGGTTTGATGATAAGAAAGAACTAATGTAGGTGTTGCCATGGCTGGAGAAGGTTTGGGATTGTTGTTAGAACAGGAATTACAATGTTTATAGATAGAACGGGAATTACCATTGAACGCACCCTGCCATGGGTGGCCTGAACAGTCGACACATGGTTGCTGCACCGATGTTGACCAGGGTTCATCGTCAACAACGCCAAGACGTTGCACTTGAGCACCAGAGACGAAAGGGCTAAGGTCGCCTTCTCCGAAGAGTCAAGGTTTTTGCTCCATAAAATTGACAGGCGATGGCGAGTGCATCGTGAACACCATGAAAAGAGACCGCAGGAGGCTACTGTGGGCCGGAAACAGGTGGTGGGGATAGTGTGTATGTGTGAGGGACCTTCTATTGGGAGCAGTTACATCCACTGAATCGTCTAGAGGACAATTTGAATGCCTGTGGCTATCAGTTATTGGTAGCAGACCAGGTGCACCCGTACATGCTCACGATTTCCCCCCAATGTGATGGTGTGTTCCAGCACTACAATGTACCCTGCCATATGACACGTCTCCTTCTGCATTGGTTCGAGGAACACTCGATTGACTTTTGAGTGCTCCATTGGCCCGCTAATTCGAGGGACATCAATCCAATCGAACATCTGTGGGAGCACCTTGATCGCCATATATGGCAGCTGGACCCTGCACCTATGACTCTCGAACCTCTGTGGACAGCGCTTCAAGCGGAATGTACTGCCATACCGTTAGAGACATACCGCGCATTTCTTGCGTCCATGCCATGACGCCCAGCAGCAGTTATAGCAGCGATGGGTGTCTACTCCCATTACTAAGCGGGTGGTCATAATTCAGTGATATGACAGTGTAAAAAGCCGTCCTGATATACTCCTTTCATCCCAGGTCCGTGGCTGCCAGTCCCAACAACGAACTGACTCCTGATATGGAGGAGGATGAGTAAACGGACGCCTCCTTTGTACCGGTAGTATGTAGGAGCAAGGATGACTCCATTCGCAAAAGAATAACAGAAGATACCCTACTACTTATGAAAACCTCTGGATTGACGCGAGAAATAAGAAATTCAGGAAGGAGACGAGATTAGATAATTTGAAAAATATCGCCAACTTCAATGAAGCAGTATTTACAGCGACCAGAGAAAAACGCATCAGAAATGGATAAAAGGACTCGGCCAAAAATATCAGCTAAAAGGTTCATATGTTCCACCAATTATTATACGCATTCATAGCAAGCCTCATAAAGAAATTCTGGACGAGATAAAGAAGCATGGACCACTAGAAAATAATCATACAGGCAGAGCAAAGACAGTAAAAGTGAATTGCCTAGACAAAGTTATTTATAAGAAACTCATCGTTGGTATCAAAGCTGACGATATTTTGAAACTTCAGCATCCTCAACTGAAGTCCGAGAAGGTATTGAAGTTCGTGATTCGAAATGTGGATGTAACATACGATCTGGAAGACCTTCAAGAAGACCTAAGAAAAGCTAACTACTTTCTGGAAAAGGTAATCAGACTTAGGAAAGTCAAAGGTTCAATGGATATGACTATGGTTTTGGTTCTTTCCCCAATAGCAAACATAACCAGTCATTGCAAAGTGTCAGCCATATCAGTCCACTGGCAGTTCTACTAGTAGCCGAGGGAACAAGAAGCCACTGAAGTGAATACAAATGCCTGGGCTTGGGACTCGTATCTTTAGGTTGCACGGAAGACCCTCATTGCAACAAATGCACAGAGTCACACCAGTCATTATACTGCCCCAAGATTAAAGGACAAGACCCCTCGACGTGCATAAGATGTGGAGAGCAGCACACTTCAAGTTATACAAAATGTCCAAAATATCCCCAGGTTTAAAGGATACATAGTTCCAAGGTGACTGCGGACAAATCCTTTGCAGCTGCAGTGTTTAAGCCAGACGCAAAAGGTGTCCACATTAACGACCTTCAAGGTATGTATAAACAAATTGGACGAATATGTCATTTGATTACAAATCTAGACAAACGTTACCCACAGTTGACTGGGCTCCTTATGACCGACTAATTTCATCATGGCTGCACGGCATTGTAATGAGATCAACAAAGGTGAACTTCAGTCGTTATATGGAAGGCTAGAGGGGGGTTCCCCAAAAGCATATAGAGTTTCACAAGTTTCTGTTGAAGCAGGAAATCGACGTTGCTTTCCTTTGTGAAACACACCTCAAGGGAAGCCGAGATTTCAAGCTACCTGGTGATTGTGTGTACCGTAATGATTGTATTTGAGGACATTTTAAAATCTTCTGATTTCTACTTTCCAGACACTTGGTACAGGTATGTAGATGATGTATTCACGATTTTTGATACCACCAAATGTGACATTGGTTCGTTTGTCCAACACATCAATGGTTTCTTTCCGTCAGTACAATTCACGGTCGAGACTGAAAACAATCAGTGCCTTCCGTTCTTAAACACTTAAGATTTCTAGATTTAAAGAGTCGCTATCATTTGATATGTATAGAAAACCCACAAACAGTTTAAACCACATACCCAATGATTCCAGTCATCCCTGGAACCAAAAACTTTCAGTTTTCATCTATATGATAGATAAAGCATTGAATATTCCATTGAGCCCGTCCAAATTTAAAAAAGAAATAGCCATTATTCAAAACACAGCCAAGAAAAACGGGTATAGGTCCAAGATTATTTTGGATTTAGTTAAAAGAAGAAGGTTTAAAAAGTTCTTAGCAGGAATCACTACTTTTAAAGAAACATAAATAACCGCAAATCATTTCCTTGCGCTACAACAAGGCTCTTATAAGCGGAGTAAGCTGTATACTTAAGCCCTTTACTGTCTCTCTCACTTTTAGCAATCCAGGTCAAATGAAGCAACTACTGGGCAATCGTAAGGACCAGATCCCACCACTAAAAAATGAGGCATCTACCAGGCTCAGTGTAACCAATGCCCTATGATGTACAAAGGGCAGACTTCCCGAAGCATAGAAACAAGATTTAAGGAGCATTTGAACCACACAAGATTTGGCAGAAGCAACCAGTCAGCCATCGCGAAGCATTCCCTGGATAGGGGCCACGAATTGCAGATGAATAGTGTGAAATTAATAAAATTGGTCAATAAAAAATGCTTGTTAGATTCTTACGAAAGCTTAGATATAAATAAAACGGATAAGCAGTTACTGTTAAATTCGGACAGGGGCCCCATTGGTGAATCTAGTTTGATCCAATGAGTGGCCCAGTTACCAAAACGGTGATCACGTTTTCAAGGGGTTTTTGATTTTATTGGTTATTGTTCACTATATATACCTTGCTAATTCAATAAACAAGTCGAATGGTATGATCGAATATATGTTATCTTCATGACACATCATCAGATCCAGTGCAAGGACAGGACACAGGACTAGCTCTTCAAGGTATCACCTCTACTCTCTTTTCAGGTATCATTTCATTACTCTCATTTCACGGTGCGTCCTTTTCAGGGCGATATTCACCTTCTGTTACGTCTTATGTGCTGGTTCCTGGCGTTGGAATTAATATTCCCGTAAACCAGTATATGAAGACGCTCATTATCCTTCTGGGTCCCTGGCGTTGGGATTAATTTCCTCGCAAACCTAGCTAAGTGCTTTTCATATCATGTAATATTATTCTAATCATTCACGAGTGGGTCCCTGGCGTAGAAATAACTTTCTTGCAAACCTGACTTGTTTTCTTTCTTCCTTAAAGCAAGGCGCGTCCTTCTTAGGACGGCTTCTTTAGCACACACATAGCTAAGAGGTTACTCCCCCCCCCCCTGGTTCTATACAATTATATTTTAAGTTTATGATGGCTTCGTCCAAATTAACCACGCTGGAGTCAGCTAAAATGCCATTGCTAGTGGCAGATGGTAAAACTGTGTCCTGCGAAAAGGCCTACCGGGATGCCTGCTTGGATGCTAGCTTTGCTGCTTTTGAACCTAGTGTTCAACGAAATGTTAGAAGCTCTCCGGTATGAAAAAAATTCTAAGTACAGGGCACTGGAAGAAAAAGTCGAATCCCTACATAAAAGTTTTGAAGAGAAGTTCGAAGGTATCAACAAGGAAATCAAGGACTCTCGTAGAGATGTCATTGAAAAGATAAGCGAACTGAAGGAAGCCTTTGGGAAATGCTCTGGGACTCCGAAGGCAGGTAACTTCAAGGAAGATACACCTGTTGATAAAAGCAAGGTAAGTAATGTTTTTAATAATATTGCCTGTGCTAAAAGTTTAGAATCTATGGATATAATTTAAAATAGTGACTGCTCGACAAACGGTGGCTATAAGAGAAGTCACTCTGATGGAACCGATGAAGAAGTGGATAGCAGTCCCTGGATTGGTGTTGCTAATAAAATATTCAGAAAAGGCACGAGGATCGATAACTTAAAGACCGTCTCCAGAGTAAACGAAGAGGTCGTCAGCGCGACTAGAATGAGGAATCAGAAGAATGTACAAGGTCGCTCGGCTAATATAGGCCATAGGATCACGAAGAGGTAAGTACCGCCATTTATCGAGCTGACTCATGGCGTCCCGTTTAAGACGATTTTAACTGAGCTCGAGAAGCATGTTCCAGTCGAAAAGATCACCGTTCATACAGGCAGAGCTGGAATCGTCAAAGTTAAATGTGAAGATGAAGAAACACACAACGGGTTTCTCTGGAATTAAGTCTGATAATATTTTAAAAATTCAGCATCATCAACTGAAGTCGGAGAAGGTCTTGAAATACGTAATTCGTAATGTGGATATTACGACTGGATGACTTCCAAGAAGACCTAAAAAGAGCCAACTACTTTCCGGAAAAAGTTATTCGATTGAGGAAAGCCAAAGGATCCATTGATATGCCGATGGTTTTGGTTCTATTCCCGAACACACAACACAACCAGTCATTGAAAAACATAACACGTATTGGGCCGCTGGCAGTTTCAGTGAAGGCCTTTCGAGGGAACAAGAAGCCACTACAGTGTTACAACTGCCTGCGCTTCGATGGGCTGCACGGAAGATCCTCGTTGTAATAAATGTGCTGAGGGGCACCAGTAAAGAGATTGCACCAAGATCAAAGGACAAGACCCCCCAAAGTGCATCAGATGTAGTGGACAGCACACATCAAGCTACACGAAATGTCCAAAATACCCCCAGGTTCAAAGGATGTCTAGTTCTAAAGTGACAGCCGGCAAAACCTATGCTGCCGCTGTGTCTACGCCGGAAGATAAAGGCCTCAACATCAACGACCTGCCAGGTATGTATAAATAATTAGGACGTATCTTTCATCTGTTTTTTAATCTAGGCAAAAGTTACCCACGTTGAGTGGGCTCCTTACGACCAACTAATTTTAGTATGGCTGCACAACGTTATACTGTAATCAACAAAGGTGAACTTCGGTGCGTGATATGGAACGCTAGATGCATTCCCCGAAAGCGTATCGAGTTTCACAACTTTCTGATAAAGCAAGAAATCGACGTTGGTCTCCTCTGTGAAACTCACCTCAAACCAAGCCAAGACTTCAATCTACCTGGCTATTGTGTGTACCGTAAGGATCGAATGGCTTCAAATGCTGCAAGATGTGCATCTGGGGGCGCTGCGATCATCATTAAGAAGGGAATTCAACACCAGGAATTAGTATCCAAGTTAGGGAATCGGCATACATCATTATAAATGACGTCTCCTGCGGTGAAGTGAAGTTCGTGCGCTCTACAATTCACCTAAACATTATCTTGGCATTTGCGAGCTTGATGAACTCTTCAGTGGTGACACTCCAGTCGTCCTGGCTGGTGACCTAAATGCCAAACATCCAAGCTGGAACTCCAGAACGCAGAATTACAAAGGCATTATTCTCTATAGGTACATACAAGGTTGAGATGATATCATCGCTGTTGGACCTGTGGAGGACAACTACTACTGCGACCACTCCCCTAGTAGTGACGTTTTGGACATCTCGCTCTTGAAGGGTTTCTTCAAACCGTACAATATCTTCACGATGGATGACCTTTCTACTGACCACAAGCCTGTGGCGCTGAACGCTGTCAAGGTTGACAAGAATTTCCGACAGGAACACGTACGTCATCAAGGCTGGAAGCTCTACAAAGATATTCTTAAGGACAATGGCTACCATCCCGACGTTGCTTACTGTACAGAGGACTTCGATCAACTTGTTGATGACATCACCAGATGTATTAACAGTGCCATGGAAGCTAGTAAGTGTCCATCAGAGAATAAATCTTCTCATTGAATCCAACTCACTCCTGGAATCCAACGCCTAATTGCTGAAAGAAACAAGACCCGTAGACTATGGCAACGCTATCGTGAACCTTGGCTCAAAACCAAGTACAACAGGTTAGTGCGAAGAGTTCAAGAGGAGATAAAAGAGCTTCGCGACGCTAGATGGAATGAAAAACTCAAAAGCTTGTCGGCTCGCGACAATTCCATTTGGAGTATGGTCAGATCTTTACAGAAGAAGAAGAATGTTACGCTTCCTCCACTCCGTACACCACAAGGTGAATATGAGCAAACTGATCAGGACAAGGCCCATATCATTACAGATTCACTGGAAATGCAGTTTGTTACTCCTTCCTACAATAAGCCCGAGAGCCAAATCATGTTTCAGCGTGTGGAAGAAGGTATTGTCAACTTTGATAGGTCCCACAGCATTTAACGAAGAACAGCATCGAGACTGGAGATGTCGCCACATCATAAGTAAACTGAAAAAAAGAGACAACGTGAGTAATAACGCCCTTATAAATCTCCTGAAGAACTTTATTGACTATCTCACTAATATCATTAACGTCTGCTGGAAATTTTCTTATTCCCTGTGGCTTGGAAGCAGTCTATTGTGTTGAGTATTCCCAAGCAGGGGCAAAACCCTGCAATTCCGGCGAGTTACCGACCTATTAGCCTGCTACCCACGATGTCCAAAGTGTTGGAGAAAACGATTCTCGTAAGATTCCAAGACCACTGTCCAGCAAATGACCTTTTTCGGGAAGAGCAGTTTGGCTTTCGTGCTGCCAATTCTTGTCCGATGCAGATATGGAGGCTCGTTGAAGACCTGAGCACCCTCCTGTACCTCTCCAAGTACTGTGGGGTGGTAGTTCACGATGTCAGTAAAGCTTGTGACCAGGTGTGGCAATAGGGCCTTGTGTACAAAATGATCAGAGATGGTTTCCCTGCCGATTTGTTTTTGTTGGTGAAATCCTTTCTTGATCCTATCACGCCAAAGTTGGAGGAAATCTTTCCACACCCCGTGTTGTAAAGGCTGGTGTCCCTCAGAATCTGTCTTCGGGCCTGTGCTATTTAATTACTTTGTACATGATTTCCCGAAACCCGATAATTGTAATCTGTATTTTTATGCGGATGATACTGCCATTATGACATGGGCACACCAGCCGGCTCACGTTATCACTCGGCTGCAGTGCGCCTTGATGCTGTTCGAAGACTGGTTTAACTGCTGGAAGTTGAACCTTAACGTCGGAAAGTGCAAGGCTTTCTATCTCAATAGGAAAGTCAAGCGTCCTCTAGATTCTCTTGTTCTGTAAAATAAGAAACTGGACTGGGTGGACAACTACAAGTATCTGGGAGTTATCATTGAATCAAGACTTTCATAGAACCGTCATATGTCCTATGCTCTGAACAAAGCGAAGAGGGCTAAGTAGAGTACCATAGCTCTCATGGGTCGCAACAGCGCCCTCAGCATTGACAACCAACTACTTCTGTACAAATCGATTATCCGGACCATACTCCTCTATGGCATGCCTGCGTGGGCGACTATCTGTAAAACCAGATGGAGTGAACTACAGTCATTCCAGAATGTTACCCTGAAGACCATTGCTCAGCTGGACAGAAGGACGGTGAAAAACCAATCCATCCACATGGATTTAAACATGGCCCAAATCGGAAAGTTTATACAGGATCTCCTTTTGATTATGATACAGAAGATGAAGACTCACGACAATAAACTTGTGAATGGAATACTGAAGAACTCATTGAATATGAACTGGCATACGAAGTATCGTAAACCGTGGCATTTTCTTGACGTCAATTTTGAAGATGTGAAAATCTTTTTCCCGGACTATTGGAAGATGTGAAAATATTCTTTCTCCTTGTGTTTTTGTATTTCGTTTGTATGTTGTTTCTGACAATCGTCAATCTTATTTTCTTTTTTTTATAATATGGAAGACCACTTGGGTTGGTTAGGCTTCTTGACTACCTCAGTGTATTTCATTTGGAGTTTATTCTGGTTGGATGAGCTTTGTGAAAGCGCTGCTTTCATCCCATCGTGACAAATGTACACTTCACTGTTCGATTGTCGATTGTCGATCAACAAGTCAGTTTTCTCAAGAATCTCAAGAGATTCTTGAGATTCTCCTTGTCTGCTGAAGACGAAAGCAAAGCTTTCGAAAGACCTTTACAGGTTGTATTGTTTTTTTCATTCTTTTTTTTTATTTCTTGTTTTGCGCCTTTTTTATTTGTGGTTAAAGAGTGTTGTGCTTTTAATCTGTTCAATTCTAAGCATTTTCTTGTGTTTATTTTTAGGGTGTTGCAAAATTTACTCCGAGCCACGCCGGGGTTATCACCTGATTTATTTGGTAGCACGTCAGATACAAACATTTCATAAAAATACATTTTGACTATATTCTGTGGAAATGTGTATATTTTGGAAACTGAGATGCTGATAATGCGATGATTGAACGTTCGTTTTCAAGAATTATTAATAATGAGCATAAAATGATGATGCAGTGACAGAGCATAATAAGGCAGCGTTTGTTGATGAGGCAAAGGAGTCATGCGTGTCTCCATTGAGCTCCTTATCAAACGTCCGGACGGCTGGCAAGAATGTATGTGTTTGGAAATGAAAGAGAAAGAACTTGTATTGGTCAGAGAACCTTGCAACTAAAACAGAAAAAGCTATACGGGCATTTGTAACAACGGGAGTTTCGAATAGAGCAACAGGATATAAGAGTTTCAACGTCAAGGGCAAGAAAAACTTGAGTATAAAGTATCTGGTAATGCTCCGCAGCGGTGAGGCAAGTCAAGGAAAGTTTAGACAAAGTCCTGGTATATCACCTAGAAATTCAGTTTTCATATTTTTCGTAGAATGGATAGTCCCTATGTTCTGTTTTGTATTGAGTAAGTTATTCTTTAACTAATTGGGAGTTATATTTTAATTTTTTGAGGTTTTCTGTTTACCTACAAATGTAATTATTCCGTGTAACGCCGGGTACCGTTGCTAGTACCAAATAAGCTAGCAGATTACCCGGCGTGGTTCGGATTTTTTTTGATTAAATTTTGCAATATCTTAAAAATAAACACATGAAAACGCTTAGAATTAATACAGTAAAAATTACTAATGAAAATTCAAAAAAAGTTTTTTAAAGGCTCACAATGGATGCCAATGCTAGTTTAAATAATTTCTTACTCACGTAATCTTAATTTAGATGTACACTTGATGCTGTTGCAATTCCCACTCTTCTCTCGATGACTTGAAGCAAAACTTTGCCATTTATCACTTTGAAGTCTAGCAGACGCCTAATCTTCTAATTACTTCCTTACCATTTGTTCAATACAGCACTCGATAAGGAGTGATTCCTCTGTCGTCTTCCAGTCTTTCTGAATACTCTGGTAACTCTCCATTATCTCCAGTTACTGGTCCTTTTTAAAGATTTTCAAGAAATCTAACTAAGAAATCTCTTTTCTAAGAAAAGCCTGAATAACAGGAATTCTGTGCATTGAAACTCATGTATATTGTATAAACTTTGCTTTGCATTGTTGTTCATGAGGTATTTCTCATTAATATGCCTTGCCATAGCCATAAATATCTATTTTTTTATCAATAATTTTATTTTATCGAAATCTTAGGTAGACCGTGACTTTCCTCATGCTTTGAAGGTCAAGTATTGAAAATTTCATCAAGATCGGTATAAAACTGTAGATTTATATAAGAAACAACCACACTGTCACGTGTCAATGTGTAAGCAGAACGGGATCGGGAAGGTTTTGATTGGAAAAATAAAAGTTATTTATTGGCAGAGTAAAATACACGCAGTGGAAAAACAAAAGTAAATAAAAGAGAGTTATATGAGTTCTTGTCTTAAGCTGTCGGGCACAAAGTTCTGGAACGTGATGGGCCGATACAATAGAAGAGTTGAAGCCGGGTCAGAAAAATTAACGCCAGTAAAATTAATCATTGTGTGATACAAAGTCTGGAGTCAGAACTTTCGGTGAGACATTTATGAAGGAAACGATGTTATCGCTGGGACGTGGAGAACGGAAGAGGTTGCTAGAAGAGGCTATGGTTTCTTTCCGTTGAACTGGAGTCTGATGAGATGACGGTTGTAAGCTGAGGAAATCTTGACGATGGTTCGAAGAGATAAACAAAGACATCCGTCGGCAGAAGAAAAAGGTGATGGCGAAGATACCTGCGTAGCAGGACGACAAGCACCTCGCTGAAACACTAAAAGAAAGATGCGGATTGTAATTTACAACCCCACTGATACGTGATGAAATCACTTGAAGCTGTATAAACCACAACCAGATGAGCACAGAACACAAATTTTGGATAAATACGATTCAATACTAAGTATCACTCGATCAAGAATAATTCAGATGTCAAGCACAGCATTGTAGTCGTAGACAGGAAAAATCTGAATTTTTATTAAGCTCACTTAAACTCATTTTATTACTCGTAAGGTGCGGCGGTATTCAAATCACTAAATCACTGAAATACTTCCTTTATTACGAATACCAAATATTAGCAGCACTAAGTTAGCTCATTAATTAACGGCAGCATCATATCACTGAAGTCTGTCGGAGAGGTGATTAGAACCATTAATCACTCACAAATTTATGTAGCACGGTTTCAAGCACAATTGAAACTCGAACGCTTTATACAAGATCTATGAAGAAATCTTAAAATAATGCAATTTTGTCGGAGAGGAGAATAGCACCAATAATCATTCACAAATTTAGGAAGAACTAATCTAAGCACGATCGAAAATAAAGCACTTAACACGAAATCCACAGAAGAATTTGTAGCACACATTATTAAACAGCTGAGAACCCCCTCGAGATGGGTAGTTGCCTCGCCCGTTGCGCAATTAATTTACTCTCCGGTTGAATGACAAAAGAGAAATATATCCTTGTCGATATTCAACAATTTTCATAGAAGAAATCAAATGTTTCTTTGCGAAGAAAAATAATTAAAATCACTTGACAGGAAATGTGTCGGTAGTATTATTTCGTGCAATAATAGAGACCTGCGCTTAAACTTGGAGACGTGAATTTAAGCTCGGTAAGAACTATTATATCAGTTAGATAGAGATGACAGAACAAAGTTCGTTTGAACGTGGAAAATTCCTCCCGTTCCGATGTTGAGGAATTGTAAGACGGAAAACGGAAAAAGTCCCATCCATGAAATATTTGAATGACAGTCTAATTCGCACTGCACGAACACAGCTCTGACGATACGAACGTCTATCAATGTGCTACCGTTATATAGCTGAAAGTGGTAATGCCTATCTGGCGGAACAAACGTTGAGAAGAATCGTTGTCCGTGGTTCCGTCGTTTTCAGCTTCCTGGCGAGATACGTTCGTTGGTGTCATCGTTCGTGAGTAGTCATCCTCTGATACGATAGCCGGGACGGTCGAAGAGATTTCCAGAAGCTTTTCGAAGGCGGTCCCGATGAGTGTTTGAACTTGCAGCCAAAAGACCTCGTTTCCTACGGGCGAACTGCTTGGCGGTTCAGGTGAATCAATGGGCGACGTTTCTCTCCGTCGACCTCGCTCTCCGTTCGGCCGGTGCTACGAGTTTCCGTTGGCGTTGAAGAACTTACATGAAAACCTCGGTTCGAATGCCTTCTCTCGCCCCCGCGAGTGATTTCGCTTTATTAATCCCTCGCGATATCCAACTGTTGGCTCTCGAGACGCTTTATTATTCTGTCTTTTCTCCATGAGATTCGCCTTCGATCTCCCGATCTCGTTCTTCTTCATTCCTTTCTCCGATTGTCCGAGATCGCCGCCTGACGTCGTCGCTCGTCACCGAGGCTCGGCGCGTCACTTTCTTAGCCCGACGCCGATTGACATGTGACAAGCTTGCCTCAGGATCGAACAACCGAGAAGTAGATGCGATTGCTTCTAAGTGGTGACTGTTGCTAGGAGAAATAGATGACAGCTCTTGAGCCGATATTAGTTAATTTGTAATCTCTTTATCCCACTGAGGAACCCAGGTAATTTTGCCTCCTTTTTGTATGCCACAACGTCTATTTTTCCATTTAAACATTATGTTGTTATGGTCCATCCAATGAACACCGAAGATGACGTCAAAATTTTGTACTGGCAAAACGTACAGTGTAACTTTCTTTTTGTATTTACCGCTCGTAATAGGCACTAAAGGAGCAGATCGTTTAAGGTGTTTAAGGTTCGGGAAGAGGATTTCTTATCCTTCATCTTGTACTTACAGTCCCTGCTAATATGACCCTTGGCTCCGCAGCTATAACAGGTTATAAGGCGTTTAGGGGCGTCTTTGGAACCCTTAGTTTTGGGCTTCCTTATAACTCTTAACTGCATAGGTTCAGATTCGTCATGAGGGTTTGTCAAAATCGTATGCCTTGAACCATTTTTCAAGGTAAAAGATTGCTTGCTCAACAGTGGCGCAATCACTCAATTTTATTTTGGCCACTAATTTCTTTGGCAGTCCTTGTATGAGAAAAAAGAGTTTCTCAGATTCCGAAGAATCGGTAAGTCCGTTAACTAGTTTTCGGAACTTAGAGACAAATGTGAGAACGTCATTATTCCGCATTTCAACTTCTGTAGGTCAGTGCGTCGAGATAGTTGGGTTTGGCCCCGTGTGAAGGCTCTCAAAAAGGCTTCTTTAAACCATGAGCCCAAGTAAGAAATCGACCATGTGTCACTCCTGAATACCATTCTCGGGCTGCACCTTTCCGATGACCATGTATGAAACGAATGCACTCTTCTTCTCTAATAGTTTTATGCCACGCAGTGGTTATAAATTCGTTGAGAAAAAGTTCGGGATCCTCACCCCTCTCTCCTGAGAAGGTAGGGAACTGGATACTGCTCACTGCTTGTTGAGCTGGGGAAAGTACCAGTTGTTGTAACATATCAGTAAGCTCATGAATAGGTATGCGGCTTTCGCCATTGCAAACGACCCGATCACTTTTGATGTGGTCGAGAAAACGCACAAACGTCCAAGTTGAAGGCACGATGAATCCCACAATACAGATTCGGGTGGGTTTGGGCGGGTAAAAAAATATTCACAAGTCCGCTTGTCGTAAACACGCCGATTTCAAGCCGATTTGGTACTATGGCGTTTCAGAGTCCACGTATCGTAACTAAGCTTGATATCAAACGTTTTCATAGTCCAACTGTCATAAACACGGCTGATATCAAAACGTTGGCACTTATACAGTCTTGGGTGGAACTCGGCAGGTAGAAATCACAAGTCCACTTGCTTTAATCACGCCTCATACTAAAACGATCCGATCTGTCACATGTCAATGTGTGAACAGAACGGGATCGGGAGGTCTTGGATAGGAAAAATAAAAGTTATTTATTGGCAGAGTAAAATACACACAGTGTATAAATAAAACTAAATAAAAAAGAGTCATATGAGTTCTTGTCATAAGCTCTAGGGCAAAAAGTTCTGGAACGTGATGGGCCAATATAATAGAAGAGTTGAAGCCAGTATTGTCAGTGGTTAGGTTAAACAAAGTCTGGGGTAAGAAGAATTAACGCCGGTAAAATCAATCATTGAGTGATACAAAGTCTGGAGTCAGAAGTTCCGGTGAGACATTTATGAAGCAAACGATGTCATCACTCGGACGTGGAGAACGGAAGAGGGCGCTAGTTATTCTACTAGTATTAATAGAACTTTTATTTCTTCCAAACATACATATTTAAACAATTTTATGCATAGTCTAAATTTTAGCCAGAATAATACCATCGCAAATAGTTATGATGGTTTACTTGACTTAGTTTTTGTAAACTTTGCCAGATTTTCTTGTCTTAAAGATGATGGCTTAGTACCTGAAGATCCTTATCATCCGCCTTTATCTATTGTTGGGGAAAAGATTGGTATATTTGAAAAATTTGTTAACTTAACTCCACAGCTTAATTATAGAGCTGCCAATTTCCCTGCCATGTACAATTACTTTTCCTCAGTTGATTGGTCCTTTTTGAATGGTTATAACTGTGTAAATGAAATGGTTTCTAAATTTTACAATATTGTACACTATATCATTTCTCTTTGTGTTCCTGTTACTACAAATAAGCGTATCAGGAATTTTCCGATATGGTTTAGTCGTGAAACAATACAACTGCTTAAATCTAAATATAAAACTAGATCACGAATGAAGAAAACTAATTCTTATCATGACAGAGAAGAATTTCGTCTTTTAAGATCTAAGGCAAAGAAATTTGTTAAGCGTGATTTTAAATGCTACATGCAAAATGCCCAATACCATATAAAACATAATCCAAAGCTTTTCTGGAAATTAATTAATACGTTAAGAGTTTCCAACACTAGATTTTTTATTGGCAACATGTATCTCAATGATGAAAATTTGGAAACCGTTAACGATATCGTAACGGCTTTTGCTAAAAACTTCAAATCAGTGTATAATGACTCTTCCATTGCTAATAAGCATTTTGATGATATTTTTCCCAAGATACATGTTTGTCAAAAATTCATGACCAATTCTATTAAATTGTTTTCCGAATCTGAAATACTACAGGGTATTAACAAAGTAAATAATACAAATTCGTATGGACTGGATAATATTCAATCATATATTTATAAAGCATGTGGTAATTTTTTTGTTTATCCTTTTTAGTTAATTTTTAATCTTTCATTCCAATCGGGTATTTTCCCTGATATATGGAAATAAAGTAAGGTTATTCCTGTTTTTAAGAACAAAGGTAATAGAAGTGACCTAAAAAATTACAAGCCTAGTGGATTCTGTACATTTCATTGGAAATGGCATTAACCAAAGTAAGCAAGTCAACATGATTTATATCGACCTAAAGAAAGCATTTAATAAGGTGGATCACAATCTATTACTTCAAAAATTAATGAAATATGATTTACACCCATCCTATATCAAATGGATTTTCTCCTATTTAACTAATCGAGTCAATTATGTTGTTATAAATAATAGCTACTCTCCTAGTTTTATTTCTACTTCAGGGGTTCCTCAGGGATCAATTCTAGGACCTTTATTATTTATTATCTTTATCAACGACATTCCTGATGTGATTAAATATTCTCAATTATTCCTATTTGCTGATGACATGAAATTAGGTAAAATTATTCATAATCCTATCGATTGCCAAGATTTACAACTTGATCTATATTCAATTGGGGCCTGGTGCATTCAAAATAATATGTTCACAAATAACAAATGTCACTATGTCACCTATTCTCTTAAGAAAAGAGTCTTTAATTTTGATTACAGTTTATATGGTTGTAAATTACAACAAAAATCTGTTACAAACGAACTAGGTGTTATATTTAATTCCAAACATTCGTTAGTTGATCACATTCACTCTATTATCTCCAAAGCCTATCGTGGTTCATACTTTATTGTCAGAAACTCCCTAATGTTGGCTTTTCAATTTTTCTTTTTAATACATTCGTCAGACCAATTTTAGAATATGGTTCTGTCATTTGGTCTCCTTCTCATATTAAATTTCAGTTCCTCTTGGAAAAGGTTCAAACAGATTTTTTACGCTCTCTGTTTCGTCGTTTGCATCCTACATTTTTTAATGATAATTTTTATGTATCAAACTCCTGTCTACAAGATGTTTTTAATTGTGACCCATTGATCAATAGACGTACTGTAATTGATCTTTGCTATCTACTTAAGTTTTACCGCAATATAAGTTATTCATCTAGTTTTCTTAACTCTGTAAATTTACGTGTTCCCAAACTTAATTCCAGACGTAATGATATATTTTACTTACCTTTCTCAAGGAACACAGTTATAAATAATCTTCCATTATTCCGAATGTACAAGTTTTGTAATATCAAGTCAAACCTTATTGATATAAATGTTATGCCGTATGATACGTATAAAGAAACTGTGAATGAAAATGTTAGGCTTTTATTATGATTATTTTTTCTGTTTTTATTTTAATGTCAATGGATTTTATGTCAATGGATTTTTAGTTACTCTTTGGTACCTAGTTTTGACTATACATTTTTTATACATTATATTCTTTCCTGCATTTTTATGTTATATTATGATATATATTCTCTTTCTAAGCTGTTATTGGGCTAATACTAGCCTTTTGCTTATAAACTAATAAATAAATAAGAGGCGGCGGTTTCTTTCCGTTGAACTGAAGTCCGATGAGATGACGGTTGTAAGCGGAGGAAATCTTGACGATGCTTCGAAGAGATAAACGAAGACGTCTGTCGGCAGAAGAAAAAGGTGATGGAAAATATACCTGCGTAGCAGGGCGACAAGTACCTAGCTGAAACACTGAAGGAAAGCTGGCGATGCAGATTGAAATTTACAACCCCACTGATACGTGAAGAAATCACTTGAAGCTGTAGAACACACAACTAGATGAGCGCAGCACACAAATTTTGAATAATAATGTTTCAATACTAAGTATCAGTAGACCAAGAATAATTTAGATATCAAGCACAGCACTATAGTCGTAGATAGGAAAAATCATTAACAATAGCTTTTTATTAAGCTCACTTAAACTCATATTATTACTCGTAAGGTACGGCAGTATTAAAATCATTTAAGCACTGTAAGCTTACTTTATTACGAATACCAAATATTAGTAGCACTAAGTTAGCTGATTAATTAACGACAACATCATATCACTGAAGTCTGTCGGAGAGGTGATTAACACCATTATTCACTCACAAATTTATGTAGCACAGTTTCAAGCACAATTGAAACTCGAACACTTTATACAAGATTCCATGAAGAAATCTTAGCACAATGTAATTTTGTCGGAGAGGAGAATAGCACCATTAATCATTCTCAAATTTAGGAAGCACTATTCTATGCACAATCGAAAATAAAGTACTCAACACGAAACCCACAGAAGAATTCGTAGCACACTTTATTGAAGACATGAGAACCCCCTCGAGATGGGTAGTTGCCTCGCCCATTGCGCAATTAAATTACTCTCCAGTTGTAAGGAGAAAAAAATCCTTATCGAAATTCAAGAAATTTCATTGAAGAACTCAAATGTTTCTTTGCGAAGAAATATAATTAAAGTCACTTGATAGAAAATGTGTTGGTAGTATTGTTTCGTGCAATAGTAGAGACCTGCGCTTAAATTTAGAGGCATGAATTTAAGCTTGGTCAAAATTATTATATCAGTTAGGTAGAGATGACAGAACAAAGTTCGTTTGAACGTGTAAAATTCTCCCGTTCCGATGTCGAGTAATTGTAGGACGGATAAACGGAAAAACTTTCATCCATGGAATATTTTAATGACAGTCTAATTCGCACTGCACGAACACAGTTCTTATATGAACATCTATCAATGTGCTGCAGTTGATAATCGTTATATAGCTGAAAGTGGTAATGCCTACCTGGCGGAACAAACGTTGAGAAGAATCGTTGTCTGTGGTTCCGTCGTTTTCAGCTGTGTCGTCGTTCGTGAGTTGTTGTCTTCTGATACGATAGCCGGGTCGGCTGAAGAGATTTCCAGAAGCTCCTCGAAGGCGGGCCCGATGAGCGTTTGAAGTTGCAGCCAAAAGACCTCGTTTCCTTCGGGCGAACTGCTTGGCGGTTCAGGTGAATCGAACGCGACGTTTCCCCCCGTCGACCTCGCTCTCCGTTCGGCCGGAGCTCCGAGCTTCCATTTGCGTTGAAGGACTTACATGAAAACCTCGGTTAGAATGCCTTCCCTCGCCCCTGCGGTTCATTTCGCTTACTGCTGGCATCCTTTGCAATATCCAACCGTTGGCTCTTGAGACGCTTTCTTAACGTGTCATTTCTCCATGAGATTCTCCTTCGATATCCTGATCTCGTTCTTCCTCATTCCTTTCTCAGATTGTCCGAGATCACCTCCTGACGTCGTCGCTCTTCACAGAGGCTCCAGCGCGTCACTCTCTTAGCTCGGCGTGTGGTCTGGATGTTTGATAGGGAGCTCAAGGGGAGACACGTGTGACTCGTTTGCCTCATCAATAGACGTTGCCATTTTAATGTTCAGTCATTGCAACATTATTTTATTCTCATTATTAACAATTCTTGGAAACGACCGTTCAATCATCCCATTATCAACATCTCACATTTACAAGATATACACATTCCCACAGAATATAATCAAAATTTATTTTTATGAAGTGTTTGGATCTGATCTGCTACCAAATAAGCTAGGTGATAACCCCGTCTGTGCCTCAGACTGTTTTTATAATAAGTTTTGCAATATCTTAAAAATAAGCACATGAAAACCCTTAGAATTTATACAGTAAAGATTCATAATGTACACTCTGAAAAATGTTTTAAATGCTCACAATGAATGGACCTCTCCATGTATGCTGCTGCTAGCCTAAATAATTTATTACTCACGTATTCTTATTTTAAATGTACACTTGATGTTGCTGTAATTCCCACTCTTCTCTCGATGTCTTGAAGCAAACCTTGGCTGTACATCACTTTCTGTATTCAAGTGGTCGCCGATTACTGTATTGACTTGCTTACCATTTGCTGAATACAACACGGAGCTAAAGGAGTGCATCCTCTATAATCTTTCGACTCTCAATTGTCTGCTAAGTCTCCATTATCTCCAGTTAATGATCATTTTTAATGTTTTTCAAGAAACATTTTAAGTTCCACGAACTCTCTTTTCTAAGAAAGGCCTGAATAACAGGAATTTTCTGCATTGTTACAAATTGAAACTTATCTATATGCTGTCCATCAAAAGAAAAACTGGGCGTATCTAAACTATTTCCCAATTTCAAATGTTAGACATTGTTGCTAAATAAAATTAACAATAATTAACAATTGAAACTGGAAATTTAACTGGACACGCCAAGTTTTTTTTTCGTTGGACAGAGTTTATATTGCACAATCTTTGCTTTGCATTGTTGGTCTTGAGACATTGTGGTAGATTCTACTCCGTGTAATAATTCTTTATCATGCTAAAGAATCACTCACAATGTTAATTTTATTCTTAGACTGTAATTGAAATCCTCAATAGGTATCTATCATTAATCCCATTGATGATTACACCAATTATTACTTACCTTTCCTACTTCACCCTTGCTTTAGACTCATTTAGAATGTCTTAAACAAGCATCATAATTAAACTACCTACAGCTAAGTACCCAGGTTAAAGTTCCCATCTGTTCAGGTTAGCTTCCTCTTTTTATCAAATGCCGTGTCTAGCTTTCCTCATCTTTTATTTCTTTAATTTTACGGTTGTGCCTGCAATAACTTAAATATAAATGAAACTACTGTTCTTTCACCATTGTTTTTACTTGATCCATCCATTTAGCCAGATCCCACATTTGATTAATGGTAAGTATGAAGTCACTAGCGGTAAGGCTGCTTTCCTCTCCCGAAAAATCGGTATAACGCTAGCATATCCCGACAACACTGGGATAACCTCTCCACCACTACTGGGTGTGAGAGCTTTGTCTGGTGGTGGCATTATGGTATGATTGTGTAATAGTTCAAAATAGAAAAAACGAATATGAATACTTTCAGAAAGAAAAATACCTCACTGTTGAATAAACAGTTGAACAAAAACACAAGGGACGCCAATGTGCTCAAAGCAGTATGAACAAATCGTGATCTCCACCACACAAAGGCAACTGGTCATCGGAACCTGTGTGGTAGATCCTATCTTACTGTTACTATTATTTACCCAGAATTCTTCTGGTCACGAGCACCAGTGTGGTAGATCCTACTCCGTGTAATGAGTCTTGAGCATGCTAAAGAATCACTCACAATGTTAATTTTACTCTTAAAAAACAATTGAAATCTTCAGTAGGTATCTATCATTAATCCCATTGATGATTAAACTAATTATTACTTACCTTTCCTATTTCACCCTTGCTTTAGACTCAATTACAATGTCATAAACAAGCATCATAATTAAACTACTTATAGCTAAGTACCCAGGTTAAAGTTCCCACCTGTTCAGAGGTTAGCTTCTCCTTTTTTCAAATGACGTGTCTAGCTTTCCTGTTCTTTTATTTCTTTAATTTTATGGTTGTGCCCGCAATAACTTAAATACAAATGAATCCACTGTTCTTTCACAATATCCGTGAGGAACTAAGAAAATGGACCTCTTAATGATTCACCCTCATTAAGAAAAACTTTAATGCTCCCATTTATCTAATACAGAGCTCCTCCCACAAATAAAGACAATAATTATAATGAATTAAATTGAAGTTCTTTATTCATGTCAAAAGTAATATATTCTTCATTAGTGTGTTAATAAATTTTAATGATAATTGATAATAGATAAATATAATTCAAAATGGATGTGAATTCTCACAGAACAATCTTTATATCTTGTCAGTACACTGCGCTTAGAGCTTTTCCCAGTTCTCTAAGACTAACGCGCGATTGCGTTACGTAAATTAGGCTTATACTTTCTCTCTTATTCTTATTACTTTCCCAGTTGACCGCTGCTTATTATTTATTCAAAATCAGGGGTAGACAGTGACCTTCCTCATGCTTTGAAGGTCAAGTATGAGAAATTTTATCAAGATCGGAGAAAAAAGAAACAAACCCACAAACGCACAGACAAACACACATCCCTCTTTATATACAGGGTGATTTACATCGAATGTAAAATACTTAAAGGGGATATTATAGAGTTTAAGGTAAACACAAAACGTCCTAAGAACATGCGTTCAAATATGAACGATAACTGAGATATGAATAGAAATAAAAATGCTGCCACCAAGATCAACAAGTTAATAACTCAGATTCTGTAAAGCCTAGAATAATGAAATTTGGAGGAATAACAGAGTACATAAGACTGTGTATACCTTTATAATTTGATCTAATTCTAACAAGAAGTTTCCAAGTTACTCATTCAAAATCATAATACGTGTTCACTTGTGAGTGCTAACTAGCACTTGTCAAAATTTTGACTGTGTAACTCGGAAACTTCTCGTCGGAATTCAATCAAATTTTAACGGTATACACAGTCTTATGTACCTTGTTATTCTCCCAAATTGCATTAATCTAGGCTTTACAGAACCTGAGTTGTTAACTTGTTGATCTTGGTGGCTGCATTTTTATTTCTGTTCATATCTCAGATATCGTTCATATTTGAACCCATGTTTATAGGACGTTTTGTGTTTATCTTAACCTCTATAATACCCCCTTTAAGTATTTCACATTCGATGTAAATCACCCTGTATATAGAACAAGCAGAGGGCCAGGTGTTGCCCGGGATAATTACGCTTGTAGGCAAACAGAACAACCTCAAAAAGCTAAATTAAACCTCAAAATTGGTTAAATAATAACTCAACAAAGAGCGAAGGGACTATCCAGTCTAAGAAAAATCCGAAAGACAGGAATTTACCTCTTCACTGAAAAAATCCATTCTAGGTTATATACCGGGATAAGATTTACTGAAAAAATTTTTTTAAAAGCTCACAATGGATGGACCTCTCCAAGGATGCCTTCTAGTCTAAATATTTTTTTACTCACATTATCTTACTTTAGATGTACACTTCATATTGTTGCAATTTCCTTTCTTCTTTCGATGTCTTGAAGCAAATATTGGCCATTCATCACTTTGTGTAGTCTAGCGGTCGCCGTTTCTTCTATTTACTTGCTTACCATTTGCTCAATACAGCACTGAGCTAAAGGAGTGCTTCCTCTAGCGTCTTTCACTCTTTCTCAATAGTCTACTAACTCATTATCTCTAGTTACTGATCATTTTTAAAGGTTTTCAAGAAATTGTTAAGTACTAAGAATTCTCTTTTCTAAGAAAAGCCTGAATAACAGGAATTCTATCCATTGAATTCTATATTGCACAAACTTTGCCTTGCATTGTTGGTCATGAGACATATATTGTTGATCATTGGATAATGTTGGTGCATTTCGTCTTGACACCATTGTTGATAAGTTATGTTGCACAAACTTTTCCTTGCATTGTTGGTCATGAGATATATATTGTTGGCCCATGCAGAGTGTTTGTGAATTGCATGTTGATACCATGGTTGATACCTGTTGTTGCAAAAACTTTGTCTTGCATTGTAGGTAATGAGATATTTCTCATTAATATGCCCTGCCATAACCATGAATATCGATTTTTATCAATAATTTTTTCGTAATCTGAGTAGATAGTGACCTTCCTCATGCTTTGAAGGTCATGTATGCGAAATTTTATGCAGATCGGAATAAAACTGTAGATTTCTATAGAAAGCAAACATACAAGCCCACAAACATACAAACAAACAAACATCCTTTTTTATATATTTAGAAGAAGAAGAGTAGCAGAGGTATCCGGCGTTGCCCAGGATAAATACGCTTGTAGGTAAACAGAAAAATCTCAAAAAATTTAATTATAACTCCCAATTGGTTAAATAATAACTCAATCAATACAACACAGAGCAAAGCGACTATACATTCTATGAAAAATACGAAAAACAGGAAGTCTAGTTGATATACCGGGACTTTATCTAAACTCTTCTTGATTTATAATAATAATAACAACTATAAACTGGAGATTGTCTCCAAACTCAGGTAATAATTTTTGGATTGAAAAATGGAAGGAAAAATTATCTTCTTGACCTGCCTTACCACTGCGGAGCATCAACAGGTACTTTAGACTCAAGTTTCTCTTGCTCTTATATCCTGTTGCTCCATTCAAAACTCCCATTGTTCAGATATTTCAAATGGCCGTTAAGCTATTTCTGATTTAGTTGCTGAGTTTCTCTGACCAATACTTGTTGTTACTCTTTCCATTCCAGACACACCTCTGATGCCCGAGGACACGGGTTCGACCCCGGCTGAGGACGATGAGGATTTTTTCAGGGGTAAAATCTTGAGATCACGCACTTTCTTTGGAAGGGAATTAAAGCCGTTCGTCCCGTGTTGTCGTTTGCCAGCTGCACCTCAAAGAACCCTATAACGCCGTCCTGAAATGACCAAAATGGCAGTTGAAAAGGACGTTAATACGAAACAAACCAACCAAACCGTTCCAGACACATACATTTTTGCCAGTCGTCTTGATGTTTGATAGGGAGCTCAAGGGAGATACGCGTGACTCCTATGCTTCATCAATAAACACAGCTTTATTGGATTCACAGTGTCTCCACTTTTTTGCTAATTTCAATTATTCTTGGAAACGAATGTTCGGTCATCGCATTATCAGTATTTCAGTTTCCAAAATATACACATTCCAACAGTAAATGGTCAAAATGTATTTCCAGGAAATGTTTGGATCTGCTGTGGTACAAAATAAGCTAGATGATAAACCCGGCATGGCGCGGACTTTTTTTGCAATAAATTTTGAAATATCTTAAAAATAAACACATGAAAACGATTAGAATTAATACGAAAAACATTCTTAATGAAATTTTGGAAAAAATGTTTTTACAGGCTCACAATGGATGCCACTGCTGTCTAAATAATGTCTTACTCACGTAATCTTATTTTAGGTGTACACTTGATGTTGTTGCAATTCCCTTTTTGTCTCTCGATGTCTTGAAGCAAAACTTGGCCATTCATCACTTTCTGTAGTCTATCAATCACCGATTCTTCTATTTAATTACTTACTATTCATTTTTAAAGATGTTCAAGAAATTGATCATTACTAAGAACTCTCTTTTCTAAGAAAAGCTTGAATCAAAAGAATTCTATGCATTGTTATAAATTGAAAGTTATCTATATTGCACAAACTTTGCCTTGCATTGTTTGTCATGAGATATATATTTTTCATCCGCGCAGAGTGTTTGTGAATTGCGTGTTGATAAAAAACAAACCCACAAACAAATAAACACACAAACAAACCAATAAACATCCTTCTTTATATATATAGAAAGAAGAAGAAGGATTGTAATAATAGTCAGTTCCGTAACTGATATTACCGAAACAGATGTATTTATTTCAAAAAATCAGTATATTTTCAGCGGGTTTTGCAGTAACAGTTTATGTTATCAGGTGAATTAGTTCCGAAATTAAAGACTCCTACGATCAAAAGTTTACCATTAAAGCACTTAAAGTTGTTCAGTACTGGAACTGCAATTAAAACCCCTCCACCTCTTAAATCACTCCTGACAATCTCGTGAGCACTGTGGCACTATTCACTTTCAATAATATGCTTCTTACACCACGGACATTTTGATAATGGATTTTAACTGATATTGGCAACGGATGGAAAGGTTTCCCCCAAACCCTAAATAATATGAATAAAATTAAAGAATCAAACTAATAGATCATATTTTTACGAATTTTTGATAAATGTAAAAATGCAGAATATTTTGTTAAACTGTAACAAGTGCATAAACATCTTAAAAAATCGAAATATTTGGGGGTAGAGAGGTTTAATTATCATAGATTTTTTAGTCCTTATTTTCCGCATCGCTGCTCGAAAGTTGCAGGGGGTAAAATTAATTATAACTTTTCGGATATTCATCATGGTAAACTTGAGATAATGAATGAATTTAATATTCCTTTAGAAAACAACAATTTTCCCAATGTATTTTCTCTGGGACTATCAGAGTTATCCGGCGTTTCCTGGGATAATTACACTTAAACAATCTCAAAAAATAAAATTATAACTCCCAATTAATTAAATAATAACTCAGAGCAAAGGGATTATCCATTCTAAATAAAATACAAAAAAACAGGAAGTCTAGGTGATATACTAGGACTTAATCTAAACTCTTCTTGACTTGCCTCACTTCTGCGGAGCACCACCAGATATTTTAGACTCAAGTTTTTCTTGCCCTAGTCGTAGAAACTCTTATATCCTGTTGCTCTATTCGCAACTGTTGTTCAGATGTTTCAAACGCCCGTATAGCTTTTTCTGTTTAAGTTGCAGAGTTTCTCTGGCCAATACTCGTTCTTTCTCTTTCCTTTCTAGACACATAAATTTTTGCCAGTCATCTGAACGTTTGATAGAGAGGTCAAGGAAGACACGCGTGATTCCTATGACTAATCAATAGACGCTGCCTTATTAATGTTCTGTCACTGCATCTTCAATTTATGCTCATTATCAAAAATTCTTGGAAATACACGTTCAGTCATCGCCTTATCAGCATCTCAGTTTCCAAAATATACACGTTCCTACAGAATATAGTCAAAATGTATTTTTTGGAAATGTTTAGATCTGCTGTGCTACCAAATAAGCTAGGTGATAACCCCGGCGTGGATCAGTTTTTTTTTGAAATATATTTTGAAGTATCTTAAAAATAAACAGATGAAAACACTTAGAATTAATTCAGTAATAATTCTTAATGAAAAATTGAAAAAAAAATTTTTAAAGGCTCACAATGGATGGACCTCTCGAAGGATGCCACTGTTAGTCTAAGTAATATCTTACTCACGTAATCTTACTTTAGATGTACACTTGATGTTGTTGCAATTCCGTTTCTTTTCTTGACGTCTAAAATCAAAACTTTGCCTTTCATTATTGGTCATGAGATATGTGTTGTTGATCCCTGCCTAGTGTTGGTTCATTGCGTGTTGACACCATTGTTGATAACTATTGTGGCGCAAACTTTTCCTTGCATTCTTGATCATGATATATATATTGTTGGTCCGTGCAGAGTGTTTGTGAATTGCATGTTGATACCATTGTTGATATCTATTATTGCACAAACTTTGCCTTGCGTTGTTGGTTATGAAATATTTCTCATTTATATATCCCTGGCCATAAGAAGAACATCATTCATGCATTAATGGACTTTATCAGTGACTCGGGTTTATCACTAAAAATTCTCGGCCCCTTATTACAAAATCGATAAATTAACTAACTAATTAATTACCTACTAGTAAATGTAAAAGAAAAAGCAGCTTGTGCCCTTTCCATTGGGAGATGCGAGCTGAAAAACTGAACTAAACTGAACTGAACTGATATCCCCTGCCATAACCATTAATATTGATTTTTTATCGATAATTATTGTTTTTCCGAAATCTACGATAGACAGTAACCTTCCTCTTGCTTTGAAGGTTAAGTATGCAAAATTTCATCAATATCGGAATAAATCTGTAGATTTGTATAAAATCAAACCCACATACAAATAAACAAACCCACAAACGTCCTTCTTCAAATATATAGAAGACTAGCAGAGGTACCCGGCGTTGCCCGGGATCATTACACTTGTAGGTAAAGAGAACAATCTCTAAAAATTAAATTATAATCCCAATTGGTTAAATATTAGCTCAATCAATATTAACACAGAGCAAAGTGACTGTCCATTCTACGAAAAACACGAAAAAAAGGAAATCTAGGTGATATACTGGGACTTTGTCAAAACAATTCTTGAATTACCTCACCACTATAAAGCATCACCAGATAACGGACTCAAGTTTTTCTTGCCCTTGACGTAGAAGCTCTTGCTGTATTCGAAACTCCCGTCGTTCAGATGTTCCAAATGCCCGTATAGCCTTTTCTGTTTTGGTTGCAAAGTTTCTCTGACCAATACTCGTTATTTCTTTTTCCTTTCCAGACACATAAATTTTTGCAGTCGTCTTGACATTTGATAGGGAGCTCAAGGGATACACGCATGACTCCTTTGCCTCATCAGTAGTCGCTGTTTTATTAATGTTCTGTCAATGCATCATTTCATTCTCATTATCACTAATTCTTGAAAACGAACGCTCAGTCAACGCATTATCAGCATCTCAGTTTCCAAAATATACACATTCCCACAGACTATAGTCAAAATGTATTTTTATGAAATGTTTGGATACACTGGGCTACCAAATAAGCTAGGTGACAACCCTAGCGTGGCTTGGATTTTTTTATGATTAAATTTTGCAATATCTTAAAAATAAACACATGAAAACGCTTAGAATTAATACAGTAAAACTTTTTATGAAAATTCGAAAAAAAATTTTTTTAAAGGTTCACAATGGATGGACCTCTCTAAGGATGCCACTGCCACTTTAAATAATTTCTTATTCACGTAAGCTTACTTTAGATGTACACTTTATGTTCTTGCAATTCCCACTCTTCTCTCGATGTCTTGAAGCAAAACTTGGCCATTCATCACTTTGTGCAGTCTAGTGGTCGCCGATTCCTCTATTTACTTGCTTAATACAGCACTGAATAAAGAGTGCTTCCTTTGTCCTCTTTCCACGCTTTCTTAATAGTCTGCTAACTCTCCATTATCTCCAGTTACTGATCATTTTTAAAGATTTTCAAGAAATTGTTAAATACTAAGAACTCTCTTTTCTAAGAAAAGCCTGGATAGCAGGAATTCTATGCATTATTAGAAATTGAAATTTATCTAAATTGCACAACGTTTGCTTCGCATTCTTGGTCATGAGATATATATTGTTGGTCCATGCAGAGTGTTTGTGAATTACGTGCTGATAGCATTGTTGTTACCTATTGTTGTACAAAGTTTGCCTTGTATTGTTGGTCATGAGCTATTTCTCATTATTATGCCTTGCCATAACCATGAATATCGAATGTTTATTAATAATTTTTATTTTTTCGAAATCTGAGGTAGACAGTGACCTTCCTCATTGTTTGAAGGTCAAGTATGCAAAATTTCATCAAGATCGAAATAAAACTGTAGATTTATATACAAAACAAACCCACAACACACCCATAAATAGCCTTCTTTATATACAGGGTGTTTCAAAATTATGTACAATAAATTTAGTGACATATTCTTCAGGTCAAAAGAAGACGAAAATGTTCAATAGCACTTTGTCTGGAAACGATTTGTTAGCGAGTAATTCAATATCATACAGTAGGGAAGCACGGTAGTTAGCGGACGATATTTTAGCAGTTCCAGCGTTTCGACCCAATACTAGGTTGAGTGGATTGTTCCATTTAAACCTACTTTAGGGTTGTTCCATTAGTTTTGTACGGTTGTTTCCATTACTGTAGTTTCACTACTGTACATCCACTAGGAATATCAATTTCAGTACGTTTTTGTGCTTTGACATACGCATTACCGTTTACGTAGAAAAAAGTCATGTACACGTATTCCAGTGCAGAATACACTGACATGCATCTAATGTATGGTCTTGCGGACGGAAATGCTGTGGAAGCAAGAAGACTCTACCAAGAACGCTTTCCGAATAGACGTTTGCCAAATAACCGAACATTTGTATCTGTCGACAGACATTTGAGGGAGCGTGGTTCCTTTGGCCGTCAAACAGGACAAGGGCAGCCTGTAGCACATTCTCCGGATGAGGAGGATGTGATAATTGACATCATACATGATGAACCACACACAATCACCCGTCGTATTTCTTCCATGGTACACATTCCGCGCTCATCTGTTTGGCGCATTCTTCACCGTCAGCTTTTGCAGCCATACCAACTGGTTCACGCACTGAACCCAACGGACTATCCACACCGACAACGATTTTGCCAATGAATACAACGTCGTCATGCTGCAGACCCTAGTTGTCTCAGCCAGATACTTTTCACGGACGAAGCAACCTTCACCCGGACAGGAATCGTAAATTCTCACAACCGCACCATTGGGCATGTTACCAGAGCTCGAGCGCATCAAGAGCGTTTCTCCTTGAACATTTGGTGTGGAATTGTCGAAAATAACTTAATTAGCCCTTATGTGTTGCCACCACGATTGACTGGGCGAACGTATCTTTTGTTTCTGCAGAATGCATTGCCAGAATTACTGGAAGATGTTCCTCTTTTGATAAGATCTAACATGTGGCTCATGCATGATGGCGCTCCAGCACATTTCAGCCATGTTGTGCGAGCACACCTTAATGCTGCATACACTAATTGGTGGATAGGTCGAGGTGGACCGGTAGCCTGGCCTGCAAGATCACCCGACCTTAATCCCTTGGACTTTTTTCTGTGGGGTCATGTGAAAACGATCGTCTACAGCACAGAAGTTCCTAAAATTATGGATCTGCGACAACGAATTGAAAATGCATGCCGAACCGTTCGTAATGCTGGCGACGAACTCTTCCATGACATCAGATGGTCGCTCATGCAACGAGCCGAAGCGTGCGTGCGAGCTGGTGGCGGGCACTTTGAACAATTCCTGTAATTTGGAGCCACGGGTTTAGTTGGCTGTATCGCGTAAATAAATCGTTTCCAGACAAAGTGCTATAGAACATTTTCGTCTTCTTTTGACCTGAAGAATATGTCACTAAATTTATTGTACATAATTTTGAAACACCCTGTTTATAGAAAGATAGATAGATAGATTAAAATTCCTAACTTTTTTGTCATTCTTAAATAATGGTCTTAAATTTGCTTTCTACGAGATCAACTCTGATGCCTGAGGACTCGGGTTCGATCCTGGCCGAGTATGAACAGGATTTTCTCAAGGGGAAAATCCTAAGATTACGCACTTCCTTTGGAAGGGAAGTAAAATAGTTGGTCCCGTGTGGTCGTTTGCCAGGTGCACGTTAACGAACCTTTGCGAGGCAAAATTTATGGCCCATGAAATGCCGTCCTGAAATGACCATGGCAGTTGAAAAGGACGTTAATACCAAACAAAACGAACCAAAACCAAGCTTTCTATAACAATTATAATATAAGAGTAGGAGTTGTGATAAAATATATTAATTTAAAATAAATAACAACTCCATTTAATTAAAATAATATAAATAAGAATAAATAATAAAAACAATGAATAAAAGTCACCCAATGGAGAAATGCAAAGGTTGAAGGACGAATCACAATTGAAACAAAGATCTTGTGGATCACAACTGAAACACACATGAAACACAGATGAAAAGAAGGTCTTGTGGAGACATATGACACGAAACATATTCTTATTTTGTTTTTAACTGAAATTCATTGAAAAATTTATACTGAAGATGATATAAAAATCCCGAAAACGTTTTATAATACGAGGTTGTCACCGAAATTTCATCATAGACCTTCTTCACCTGTGACTGTGTGCCTCCCTGTGTTTCGTGTCAAATTTCTACACAAGACCTTCTTTTTATCTGTGTTTCATCTACATAATCTCCACAAGACCTGTGTTTCAATTGTGTTTCGTCCTTCAACCTTTGCATTTCTCCATTGGGTGATTTGTATTCATTGTTTTTAATACTTTTATTTATATTTTTTTAATTAAACGGAGTTTGTATGTATTTTAAATTAATATACTTTCTATGATAACATTAGTTTTTTAAATAGGATGAGTGACATGGTACAAGCTTTACGATATGCCAGTAATAAGGATGAGGTACGTAGAGAATGTTTGAGAGCACTGATTAAAGATAATCCTAAACCGATCCATAAGAATAATGTAATTATCCAGAAAATTAAAACATTTTAAACAATAACAATCTGATGGTAGGTAATGCAGATAAGGGTCGAATGGTTGTTATAGAAGATAAAGATTATTATTTGAAAAGAACAGAAGATTATATCAATAATAATTCACATATCTCCAAAACAGAATTTAAAGATAACTCTGCAAAATATCTATAAAATATTATTTTAATCAAAGCATTATAAGATTAGATAGTTTTAGGAAACATAATATAATAGATGAGGCAAATTTAAAAAAATTAAAAACAAAATATACCTGTCTGAATAAATTTTACACCAATGTCAAATTGCATTAGGAAACATTCCCTATTAGGCTGATCAACTGTACGTATTGTTGGAAATAATCAACCACAATGTTAGTATTGTAGTAATGTATACTGTCGTATGGGGGAGCCAGCACATTGATGAGGAATGCTGGGAGAATCTCTCTCTAACTAATGTAAGGTAATGAATGTATCTTCTCTGATTAAAAACGCATGTTTCTATTTATTATTAACGGACCTCTACAAAGGTTATGGGCCAGCATAAATCAAACTAAAATAAACATGAAGTAAGTGGGAATGCCAACGATAAACGAATGTAAAGCAGAAGCAAGAAAGTAACAAATGTTTTGCGTGAATAAAGCTAAACAAAGGAGCGAGAAGAAGGGCCACAAATGACGTTCACAAATCAATAAAGCCAGACAACATGCTCACAAGAAAACAATAAAAAACGGCAATCCAAACTTAAAAACCTATCAAGATAGGTACTTTATATCTAATAAGAATTGATAAAACTACAAGATTGCGACATACATTAAAGAGGAAATCGTTGGATTATCAATTGTTAATAAAGAAAAATGGCCAGTATCCAGCCAATTGCTCACATAAAAATATTAAATGCAACCAACTATCGTCATTGGAAATATAATATTATGATGCTGTTGATTGAATGTAAACTGTGGATATATGTGGACGGCACAGCTGTAATAAAGCCCGGCGCAACAGCTATCGAACAAGCTACATATCATAGCAAAGATGAGAAGGCTCTGGCGACTATTGCATTAAGCGTAACTACAGAACAACAATTACACATAGTAGATTTTAAGACACTTAGAGAAGCCTGGTTGAATCTTGCTAAAATATTTGAACCAAAATCAAGACCAAGAATACTTCATTTAAAGAGACAGTTAGTGTCAATTCACCTAGAACCAGATGAAACAATGACTTCATATTTAAACAGATTAAAGATCTGCAGTAATCAGCTTATTGAAGTAGGTGTCAACATTCCTGATGATGAACTGGCATACTGTATGTTAACTGGATTACCTAGCAGCTACGAAGGGCTAGTTATGTCTCTAGCTAACCTCGATGATAAAAAATTCAAGTCTAGTGAAATCAAACAAGCGCTTCATATCGAATACGAACGAAGAAACTTGCAGAATCAAGAGAAACAAGAAAATGAGGTAAAGAATGCTTATTTCGTTAAAAACCAATGGAAACAAAGAGATATTCAAGACAAAGGTGAAAGAAATGATGAAAAGAAGACCCAAACTCGCAGAAACAAAATCACATGCAATATTTGTGGAAAGAAGGGATGCTTATTTAAACACTGTTGGGTTAAAAACAAAAGCAAAGAAGGAGAGAAAAGAAGATCAGAAGCATTTTTGTGGCTATCACAGAACGGGATTCAGACGACCTTAATGGATGGATCTTGAATAGTAGATCAACTAATCATGTGTGCCACGAGAAGGAATTATTTAGAAATCTACTTAACAGTCACAAAGAACAAATAAAGACGGCAGGTGGACTGCTGTATGCTGATGGAATTGGAGAAACAGAGATGAGAATGAAAATAGGAAATAGGAAATAGAATATTAAATGTTACTTTGAATAATGTGCTATATGTACCAAAGGTAAAAAAGAAACCTGATTTCTATCTCACAAATAGAAGACAAAAGGAAGAATGTTCATTTTGCGAATGGTGCCGCAATAATCAAGAATAAATACAAAAAGGTATTGGCAATAGCTTAAGAAAGGATGGACTCTATATAATTAATGGAAGACCAATCAAGCAACAGAACTGTCAGACAGTAGCATCTTGTGAAGTGGATAATAACCAAATACGGCACAAACGATTTTGTCATGTAAATATGAAAACGATAGAAGAAATGAGAAATAACAAGGCACTAATTGGTTTAGATGAAGTTAAAATTGATAAACAAAAGTGTCAAAGTTGTCAATTAGCAAAGTCAACTAAAACACCCTCTTCATCAATAAACAAGAGATAATCATCAAGGTTATTGGACTTAGTGCATTCAGATCTTTGTGGACCTTTTCCAGTTAAATCTATTGGAGGTTCAGAGTATTTTTAACATTAACAGATGAGTACTCAAGAAGAACAACAGTATATTGTCTGAAAAGAAAGAATGAAGTACCCAAGTACAATGAATTATTTATCAAGAGATCAGAGTGTTCTACAGGTCAAAGATTTAATAGCATAAGAACAAAGAATGTATTGGAATACTGTAATAAAAAATTACAAGAACTGTTCACTCAACAAGGAATAAAACATGAGCGAACGAATGTATATTCATCAAATATGAATGGAATTTCTGAAAGAATGAATCGAACCCCTATGGATTTAATGAGATCTGCCCTGGAAGCAGCAAGATTACCCACTAAATTTTGGGCTGAAGCAATAGTAACCGGAGCTTATATCAGAAATAGAGTGAATCATCCTGTAACTGAGGGAGAAGTTCCTGAAGAAATATGGACAGATCATAAACAGGTCCGGATGTTTAGCATATGTACACATACCAAAAGAAACCAGAGGAAAATTAGATTTGAGAGCTCGATAATGTATCATGGTAGGATATTCTACAAGGACAAAAGGATATCGATTACGGGATCCTAATAAATGAGAAATTGTAGAAACAAAACATGTAAAATTTGCTGAAACCAAGTAAGGAGTAGAAGGAGTTAATGAAGATAATACTCTATACCTTTTATGGATTACAAGATTTTGATCAAATTTGCAATGAGGAGGAAAACCTTATTGAAGAAGAAAAAGAAAGATATAGAAGATGTAACCGAATTAAATAAAAGTGTGGAACAACAAAAAGTAAAAAGAGGACGAGAAAGATCTAAGAAAATTGTTAGAAATCCTTATGGAAGAACAGGAAAACCAAAAGTATTGAATTATATGGAAGTGCATATACCAGAAACTTATGAAGAAGCAATAGCATCAAAACAATCATATCAATGGGAAAAAGTTATGCAGGAAGAAATAGAAACACTTAGATCAAGAAGTACATGGAAACTCGTGGAACCAGCTCGAGACCAAAAGATAATTAACTGTAGATGGGTATTTGCTACAAAGAAGGATACAAAAGGTCAAATAAATAAGTACCAAGCAAGGCCAGTTGCCAGAGGATTTCAACAAACTGAAAATATTGAGTATGGAGAAACATTTTCAAAGGTAGTGAACTTTTCATTAATAAGGGCCATGCTAGCATTGACTTGCATATTTGGATGGAAGACAAAGCATCTTGATGTCAAGTGCGCTTTCTTGTATGGAAAACTCGAAGAAGATATATATATGTGTCAACCACCAGGTTGGGAAGAAAAAGGCTATGAAGAAAAAGTTCTAAAATTAGAGAAAGCCATATATGGATTAAAGCAGTCAAGAAACTCATGGTTTAATGAACTGAACTGTGCTTTCAAAGATATAAATGTTAAAGCTTTAGAAAGCGGCTCTTGTATCTACAGATATAAAAATGTTATTATATTGATTTACGTTGATGATATTGCCCTATTTGGACCTGACTTTAGTTAGATGAAATAACAAATTTAATAAGTTCAAGGTTTGAAGTAGTGGATTTAGGAGAAATATCAAATTTCCTAAATATTAGAATTACAAGAAGTGTTGATGGAAATATATCAATTGACCAAAAGGAATTCATAAAAAAATTTCTGGCAAAGTTCAACTTCTTAGATTCTATGTCTGTATCAACCCCAGTAGATTCAGGTGTGAATTTACAAGATATGGGATTACCTGAAAAGAACATTATCATTAAAGAACGGTACAGAGAAGTCATTGGGACTCTCATGTATTTGGCTACAAAGACAAGACCTGATATTTTATTCTCAGTAAGAGAATTGAGCCAGTTTATAGAAAACCCAAAAGAGGTGCATTGTCAGTGTATTGAAAACATGTTACGATACCTGAATTCAACAAAGAACAAGAAATTAACATATTCAAACGACAGTCTGTCATTGGTTGCATATTCGAACTCTGATTGGGCTAGTGGAGAAAAACGTCATTCGTTCAGTGGAATGGTAATAACATTAGAAGGAACACGATCTTTGGCGTTCTATTAAGCAGAAATGTGTGGCTTTATCAAATATTGAAAGTGAATATATTGCATTATCTGAAACTATGAAAGAAGCCATATGGGTATCTAGAATACTCAAGGAACTAAACTTAAAAAAGGATTGCTGTGGAACCTGTGATGGTAAATGTGATAATAAGGCAGCTATTGACTTAGCCTGTAATAGTCGAGAAAATGCGAAAAGCAGACACATAGATATTAGATACCACTTTGTTCGAGATATAATTACAAAGAAACTAGTTGATGTTAATTATATCCCCACTGATGAAAATCTAGCGGACATAATGACAAAAAGATTAAAGAAAATCAAACATTTAACAATGTGTAATATGATTAATGTAATCTAAACAAGTGTTTGATTATTGGAGGAGATTTTTGGAAATAATCAACCACAATGTTAGTATTGTAGTATTGTATACTGTAGTATGGGGGAGCAAGCACATTGATGAGGAATGCTGGGAGAATCTCTCTTTAACTAATGTAAGGTAATGAATGTATGTTCTCTGATTAAAAACGTATGCTTCTATTTACGGACTTCTACACGTATCAGCTACATATATATTAGCCCAATTTTTGTCATTTTTTTTGAAACAACTTTTCTATTTTACTTATACTATTAAAATTTTGTTGCAATTGAAAACAATCTTCGATAATATATAACTTCAAATTACATGGACTTTATGCACTTTCATCCTTAAAGATATGCATAATAACTTTCCGGTCCTTTCTGTAATAAACCTTATCAAGACACAGTTACAGACTAGGCTTAATTTTGAAATTGTCATCAACATCTTAAATGCCATCAGGTTGTGTATAGATAACTGCCAGTTTGTTTTAATAACAAAATTTACAAACAGGACAATGGCCTACCAATGGGTAACCCTTTGTCACCCATCTTAGCGGATATTTTCTTACATAATTGGGAAACAAATCTAGTCAATAGTTCAATTGTGTCATCTAATATTATTCTTTGGGCACGTTACATTGAAGACATTTTCGTAATTACAAATTTAAACGATATTGACTCTCTTGTTTCTCAAATATCATCAACATCCCATTTTGAATTTCAGGTAAATAGCATGTAAAATTGATCTTTTTAGATCTGGTAATTAATAGACATCAATATCAATTAGGGTATATGTACCTGTAGTTGACAGTATACCTGTAATTGACTATTCATATAAGGTTTTAATAAAGTAACAAGGCAAGAAAAGGGACTAATCACAAGAGACACTTCTTCACTGGAGAAGACGTGATGGCTGGAAACACTGACAACAGTTGAACAGAATAACGGCAACCGATTATGGTATGTCGACAAGGTGACTGGTGCTGCTTAAATGAAAGAAAAACGATCGCTATAACTTCTACTAAGTTACAGTAGCCAACGGGAATAAGTCGGAAGCTAAGTGCAGCCCACCACTTAATATCTCACATGTTAGGGTGGCACTTGCTGGATCGACGACCTTCTCGCTGGCCTGTTAGGGCTCCTCTTGGCTAGAAAAATTGGAATTGGGTAGCTTGGTGGGCGCCGTATCCGTCGACATCTCCGACTGGCTCGTAGAAATTGCTAGAAAGGTTAGAACATCTGGAATCGCCTTGAAATTTAATGCAAATGATGAACGTCCTGATCCGATGGCAAAGTGGGGGAGAGCACAGGTGAAAACGATGACAACATTTTTGACATTTAGGACTTGTTTCTGGAACATCCTTCTCATCGTGCTTTGCCTTTATCGGACTTTGAAATTTTTGTATCGATCATTCTGCTCCCTCGGTCATATCATTTTCTTTGCAATTGGAGCCAGAGCTAGGTGGTATGCTATCCAACGAATGTCCAAACACGATCTTTAGATAGAATGTCCGTCACTCATGCTCTAAGGAGTCAAGCAGCTTATTGAGACTGCACTACTTAGGTAAATGTCACAAATTGGGTCTCGTTCATACACCAGGATATCATTAGAGGACCATTAGAAATGTGTAATGTTGTACGATGTTACCTCGAGATCCTCTAATTACTTCACAAAGATATCCAGATGATGCATAGCGCCTTTGAAAAACAATAGGACCCAGCCAAAACATTCGGGAAAAGGGAAAGAATGGAGCCTGTTCCAAGTTTCTAATGCAGATGGAGGCCCACCTGTTTCTCTTTCGAGTCGAGCCAGCCAAATTTCTTTGACTAAAAAGGCAATGGGGTTGGCCAGGTCCATTTTTAGCGATACTCCGATGGAATCATCTATTAGGAACCGCACAAACATGTTTGACAATCTTGCCAAACCAAATTGGTCTTTCAGGCGGTTCCAAATGGTCTGATCGAACGAGCACTCAAAAAATATGTGAGAAATGGACTGAGTGAGCCCACAAACCAGACATCCTGCAGATTCGATGATTCTCCAAAGGTGCAAACGCTGGAGGGTGTAATGTCCTCCACCACAAAGGTGCAAACCCGTGGTGCAGCAAACGCCATTGAAAATAGAAAACTGTGTTATCGAAGGCTAGATTTTTACTAACCTTCAAAATTGCTGCGCACGGAAGTCGGGGTGCAAACTGACGATGTCATAAACAGTACCTTGATCAGTCTGCAAGAAGAATCAGAACTGACGTTGGACCCCCACTCTTGAGGTTCAATTTGCTGTAATTTCGGGATGACTGTCAAAAAGTCTTTTTTAATTGAGCCATGAAAGTTCGAGAAGCAAAAGTTTATAGCCACTGGCAGCGTTGGAGGAACAGGCATCTTGTTCACTTTGAATAAAAAACTTAAGTGCAGAAATACAAAAGAGCGGCCATCCTGACTGCAGTCAGGTTACCGTTTGATATCAGGTAGATCCAATCCCCCCTTTTGAAAGGGATAAATAAGAGATCTGCCTTAAGAGGATGATGCTCCATCTAACCCCAGACACAATCCACCATTGCCTTCCATAATATTCGAAGATCTCGATAAACCGGCCGGGTGAAAAGACACTTTGATGTTAAAAGAGGAAAAACGTGAGTTTTCATGAACATTGTGGCTGGAAATCGGAAGTTCTTATTAAGATCGGCCACACATTTCTCCAATACCTGCTGCCTATAACCATAGTCTAATGTTGCGAGGAAGGAGAAGACATACCCCAACATTGTAATCTGGCCACACCATCTTATCGGGAATGAACTTAGTTGGTCAACAGCCATTTCCCAGTAGCTATGCCCTTCGACTTTCCTAGGTTGATGGTACTCCCTGTTGAAACACAGAAGCTGTCAAAGGTTATTTTATAGACATCTAGAGAGAACTCATCAGATGCAAACAGCACAATAACATTGACATAAGCTAACGATGTGATATTTATCGATGCAGCAGGCAGTTCGTATCCCTGGATGTCTGGATGGTGGTTATAAAATGGTTCCAAATAAAATATATATAGGAGCAGTGATAGCGGGCACCTCTGTCTGTCTCAGCCACCTTCGGAAAGCGAAGGTGCTGAAACACCATGAACTAAAAATGATGATTCACCTTGTAGAGGGCCTTTTCCTGGTCCAAACTTAAGATGAGGAGGGTTTGTTTTCGAGCTCGAGCCTCCTGCATGACGCACTTGATGAAAAGGAGATTATTCGTAATCCTGCGCATAGGTATTACCCCAGTTCAAAAAACCCGTCAGCAAAAACCTTTAAACGGTGTTGAAAAACTCCAGTGAAGACCTTATAATCCATGTTCAACAGAGTTATCGGTCTCCACTGTATTACGAATTTGGGAACCGGGCGTTTGGGAAGTTAAACTATTTTCCGGAGGGTAAACTCTGATGCAATGGAGGAGGGGTCATTCAAGATGGAGTTGAAGACCATACCAGGAAAGGCCCAAGATGTTTCCTTGTTGTGGTATAGAAGGAATGTGGGAAACCCTCCATGACGGGGCTGGATGATTTGCGGTCCTGTTGTTAAATATTTCCTTACTTCGTCTTCGGAGAATGGGCAGGAAATAAAGCCATCCACGACTTCAGAAAAAGGATGGTCGACTGCTCTGTGGCTTCTGACGGGCCGACAGGATGGTCAAAAAAGAAGAGAAGTGGGAATGGAAAGCCGAAAGGATCTCAGAATCATCTCTCACTTCTCTACCTTCCACCTCTAGATGATGATAACTTTTTTCCAGTGTGCAGTCTTTCCTCTGCAACAACAGCTGATGACGTTGCGGATGTCAGTTGCCCAGGTGACTTTGGCCCTTAGTGCTGATCCACAGATTTCCTTATCATGAGAGCATTAATTTCACTTTTTATCTGGCGAAGGTCTGCTGCATACTCCTTCTTTGGGATGGAATTATGGAGGAGTTTGAGGATATTATGTAAAAAAATAAGAGATCGGCGCCTATGCCTGGCTGTCTCCATTCCAATTTTCTTAAAGTGCCGATTTTTTTTTTCAGGATTTGCCATGAAGCAAGTGAAGGGACCAGGTAATGAAGCTGTTTTTCAATAAACTGAATGAACGATTGCCTGTATTCCTTGTTGTCCAGTAGAGAAACATTTAAGCATCGGTTCTTTAGGGGGATGGACCGGTGACAGCTGGTGTACCTGACATTGGTAGGACCCATGACTACAGAATGCTGCTGTGATCAGCAAATGGTGTTGAGTTCACCAGCATTGAACCAGACGAGTCAGCAAACACACAATCTACAAGGAACAAATCTAATCGAGATGACACAGCGGGCCCAAACATTTATTGCCCTGGCGATCTTGCGCAGGATTATTCCTAAGTCGAAGAGAGCGTTCTGCTGACATAGTCGGTTCACAAATCCTAACGAAAAAATGTTATCGTCCGAACCACAGTTAAAGTCACAGGCTGCTATTATTGGTTGTGAAGAACACAAAAAAAATCGACCAGATCACTCAAGAATGTCCATTTCTCTACTAAACCACATGGGGCATATATATTGAGCAGTATGAAATTTACATCAGCTGCTACATGGTCGAACGCTATCACCCTATTGTCGCAGTCGTATATGCAGTTTGGGAATGGATGTTGGGGTCGAAAATAATGGTAACGACCCCTTGCTCTATCGCTGAGGAGGAATTGATGTAAAACGCCCATCTGGAAACGAGTTGTGCAGATCAAGCAGGTTATAATACTTCAGCGATGGAGCTAGTTTGAATTCTCGTAGAAGAAGGATGTGAGGCCTGTGTAGGGTGATGAACATTGATAACACAGACTGCTTGAACAAAGAAGGCAGGAATCGAACTTTAAGTGAAATCAGCCTCATAATGAGGACAATGACCGTGTATGCTGGCTAGAATCCAAAAGCGGTGGAAGCCTCACAGCGAGCCTGGTGAGATGATTCCCGATGTTGCCTCGAGCTGTTATTTCGCCAGATGTTGAAGTGTTTCCCGTCCCTTCTGCTGTTATGTTTTGATTTCTTCTTTCGTGGGCTGTTGATTGAAGTAGGCCCACTTCGCATCGTAGATGAAGAAGTAACCTTGACCACAGGAACTGAAGATGACATCGCCCACTGGTTCTACTTACTGCGATAACGGACCAGGTGGTGGTGGAAGAGCAGGAAAGTCTTCTTTACCAAACAGTGAATCATCATCCACTTGACAGAGGCCTCTTCTTCCGTCGCAGTACGTCTGAAGTTGGTTGTAGTGATTCTTGACCATCCTCAACGACTGTGGGTGGAGGAGGGGAAGGAAGAATTTGTAGTGGCTCACCAGATGGAAGAAGTGGAGGTGATGTCAGAGTGGTGGCTCCACTGTCTCTTGCAATGTTATTGCTGGCAGCTGATGTGGCGGTGGTGAAGATGCTGCTGGTCCACTTCAAGGCTTCTTCAGGGCAACAATGGTATTTGCCGACGACCTTGGAGCAAGACTCGCACTTTTTCAGGAGGGGCATTCCCTCCTAACATGTGCTGGCTTTACGCAATACCAGCAGCATTAACTTTGGCCCTTGCAGGAAACGTTGGTATGGTCTCCATAACAAACTATCAGATAATGAGAAGTGACTGCCAAACTCATGCAGATGGTACAGTAATATACGTGAACAAAAAGTATATGACAGTTATCAGTTATCGAAAATAAAAACACGTTACTTGCTGTGACATTTTTTGATAACTGTTACTTTTGTCAGAAAAAGCTTCTGGATTATGTTTGTATCCCCAATCAGTGTTTGAATAATTATAAAGTTAATCCCTGACCTGATGCTAATATTCCTTATGGGCGATTTTAATATTCCGTTCAACATTAAAACATTGAATTGTACCAGATTGATATCATTGATGGAGCGTTTAGTATCAAGACCTATAATTCTTCAATATACAAGAACATCCGCTAATCTGACGACTCTTGATCAAATATTTATACCAAACAGTATGCAGACTAAGAAAATTGAATATCTTGAGCTGAATAAAATGGGCCACAGAGCGATCGTAGTTAATCTTCAGTGACACGGAACTCACCAGACTACAACAGCTACACATATAAATAAGTACAGTTATACAAAGTGCTATCATTACAAGTATTGTGAACATCTAGAAGAATTACTAAACGAACAGGTACAAAATTAAAATGTGAATATCTCGATAGAATACCTGCACAGAGTTTTATCTCAATGCACCCTGTTAGCAAGTGCATATATTTCGAAAAATAAAAATAGAAACAGTAAAAACTGGTAGTCTAACACCCTACAAAACCTGTGAATGTTAAAAAACAGAGTTACATTTTATTCAAGAATGATCCAATGAGCTTAAATCCACTCAACTGGAAGGAAGCAACACTAGCCTTAAAGAAAGAAACTCGTCGAATCAAACGTTGTATGTTCATTAGCAATCGGCGATTTAATTTATGGGCCCTCGTAAAAATACGTCTCAGATAACTCGAACACAACTGCACCCCAGTTATCACCGGGAACATCTAGAATGGTGTAGTAACTCAACTGGCAATTTGTATCATAAACAAATTATCTTTTCTCAATGCAACGTGAGCAATACCTTTCATATTTTTACCCATGTAACCTGTCATTCAATTGAAGAAACGATAAGAAACTTAAAGAATAATTCAGCAGTTCCAGAACGATTAAACAGATCCAACTACCATCTGTTGCATTACAACATAAGATATGTCAATTGACCAACCAAATTATTGATACATGAGTGTATCCAGAAAGGTGGAAGCAGGCTTACATAAATCCAATTTACAGGGTGATTATAAAATTACTATACATTTTATTGAAATCATTAACGAATTTCATTTATTTGCACACCCAAACACACCCAAAGTAAATGTGTGGCTGGGAGTTACACAGTCAAAGGTCTATGGGCCCTTCATGTTTGCCCAGGGGACTATCAATGGTACCGTGTACCTTGACATGTTGGAGCAATTCCTGGAGCAACAGTTGCGAGATGAAGGATTTAGGATACCGTTGTGTTCCAACAGGATGAGATACTACCCCATTTGGCCAACATCGTTGGGACTACCTGAATCGCGCATTCCCGATTGGTCAGGGCTTGTCAAGACTGTGGGATCCACAGTCCCCAGATTTGACCCCCATAGATTTCTTTGCGTGGAGTTTTTTCAAGTCCAAGGTGTACCATGTCAGGACTACGCACCACTGCACAGCTGAAACAATGGATTACAGCTGCGGTGGAGGACATTACACCGCAGTGTTGCGCAGTGTTTTCCGGGCGACAGTGGAACGCTGGGAGCTGTGCCGGGATGTGCAAGGGGGACACATTGAAGTTTACTAAGAATGTATCCTGGTATGATATCTGGTTGATGCGTACTGCAATTGCTGCAATAAAACGGAGTTTTCACCAAAATGTATAGTGACTTAATAATCACTCTGTATAAAAATCAATGATCAACTGATTATTTCAAATCTTTTAGGCCAGTAGCCAGCTTTCACTCATTAACTTAAGTTGTCGAAAAATTTATTATGAATCAATTGAGACACTTCATTGAACCGGAACTACATCCCACTCAGTATTGTAATACAAAGAATCGTGGAACAACACCATTAATAATGTTTTTGTACCTACAAGTTGCTGAAGCACATGACAACAATAGCATCCTATTATTAGTGAAGGCTGATTTGTCAAGAGCATTTGACTCAGTGCCCCAGTTACAACTACTACATGATATATACAACATGGGAGTTCGTGGCCCAGCATTAAAGATGCACGAAAATTATTTTCACATTTAGACCCTTTGTATATTGAACAAAATCAACAATAACTCCATAATAGAACTTTCTTCCGATAATTGGGTGGTGCAGGGTTCCAGATTTTCAAGCATGTTCTGTGCTATCTTCTCTCAATCACTGTTCAAGTTACCATTACATAACAAATTATTAACTTATGTAGATGATAATTTTTATATATGATAAGCGATGAGAGTAATATTAATAATGACATTAACACCTTGAATACTGACATTGAATTAATCGGTGAATGGTATGAAAATCGGAACATGACCTTAAACAAAATGAAAACAAAAACCATTGCCTTATCGAAAACAACAGTAGGTTAAGTAGATGAAAATATTAACATTTTAGGTATTCATTTTGATGCATCTGTGTCTTTTAATAGTCATATAAGATATCTTGTTTTATATTTACCTAAAAAAATCGTTACCTATTATATAATCTCCGTAAATGCTTAAGTTTTTAAGGAAACGATGATTGTAGTAAAATATAAGATTTACACCTTACTAGAAAATGGTATATTTATATGGTCAATGGGTATAAATGTCAGTTGTAAATACAAAATAATACAGCTGTGAATAATTGTATCAGAACTGCCTTCAAACTAGATCAATATCAATCCATCTCTGTGTATTGTATTAAGATAAATATTTTACCTTTTTAGGCATTCATAATCTAACGTTGCCTTAAAGCTCTAGTCAATGCATTAAGAAATACAGGTGATCAATGTCATTTTATTGTCAATTACTTTAAATGTTCGAATGATATACGACAAACATAACGATTTCTTTTTATCTTACCAAAAATTTCTTTATTTAAGAGGATATCATTTACATACAACTCATTTTCATCATAGAATAAGTTAATGTATGAGGTATGTCGACGTATATTTGATTGTGCTAAGTTTAAATGTATTTGTAATTGTACTCACTGTAATAATCTGTTAAAAACTTTTATGCTGAACAATTACGATACCTTTAACTTTGTGTTATTCTTTTTATTATATCGATTTAGGAACAGTCAATTATTATCTATTGAATTGTTTTGTTCATATTTGTATGTTAACTGCTGGATCAAGGATAAGTCTGATAACACAATCCTGTGATTCTTGTAATTTTCTATTCCATCGGAACACTTCAATAAATAATAATAAAAATATTAATAATAATAAA